>JAOXJP010220631.1:0-11709 GCA_025762735.1 Platanus orientalis | reverse complement strand
GATATATATAGCCAATACTCATAATATATATATATATATATATATATATATATATATTAACATGTGAGAATCCTAGTTAAATCAATATCACCAAAAAGTTTAAGTATCTAATCCCATGTTTTCATTAGAAACAAAGAAGAGCAACCAATTTCATATTTTTACTAATCAAATTTCTAAATAAAATTTTTGGCATAATTTATGGCTTTAAAAACAAGGTTTAACCTTTATAGAAACAATAAATTTAATTCCTAATAGCATCAAGGTCAATAATAATAATAATAATAATAATAATAATAATAATAATAATAATAATTTAAAGAAATCTAGTACATAATCGCGTTTTCCCTTAGCTATTTAATCCAATAATTTCGGAATACCCAATTTAATGGTGGATTTCATATACAAAAGTATGAAAAACCTTACCCTAAACATGCAAAATGAATTTTTTATTAAAGTATTAGAGCATTACTACTAGATTCTACATCACTAATATACAATCTAACTTGAGAGATTTTTCAAAAATTAGGAGAACAAAGGATTTCTAAAAAAAAAACCATCAGCAAAAGTCCGAAACCCCTTACCTCGTGCAAGCCCTTCTCTTTTTCTCATCTCCTTTTTCCTTTCTTTCTTCTCTTTCTTCCTCTCCTTTCTTCCTCCTACCACTCCTCTGCAGAAGTAAAGTGGGTTTACGGTTTTTTTTTTCTTTTATTTAATGTGTGCAACTGGGTGAAGGGGTTTTAGTCGACGGAGGTGAAGATCTTTCCTTCCCATCACCGTTTTTTATCACTGCTCTACTTTTTTTTTTGGCAAGTTTCCACTTCCGGCTTCTTCCTTGCTGGTTTCTGCAGGGTGGGGTTTCAGTCAACAATGTCGACTAAACTCCCCCCCCCCCTTTTTCTATTTTATTTTTTTTCTTTTTGTTTTTCTGTTTTTGTCTTTTTTTTTCCAATTTTACCCTGACTGGGTCGGGGCATTACAGTATATGGGATAATGCATGTAAGGGTACATATGTTTGGTATTATACAAGGGTATACTTGTAAATACCCTTCTCATGTATTCTTGTATTGTATCCCTCTTTTATAATATATGAAAGTATGTGAGAGATTCTCTACACTTTCCATACGTATTCTCCTTCAATTTCCCTCTTCCCCTCATCTTTCTTTAACTTGAAACCCTAACATAGAAAGAACTAAATGCTATAGATTTCTACTTTACCCTCTTGTAGCAAGTTTCAACTCAAACACCCTCCCGCAGGCCACAACCTGACAAAATACACTTTGTTTGCATTTTCTTGTTGGTTTTTTTTTGGTGATAAAGAAGCAAAACACTCCTTTATTTCAGCATTTTTTTTACTAACATAAAACCATCTCTCTTTGCAGTGCAAGAAACATGTTCATGTATGGCACATATATAAGGGTATTGTAGTGAAAACTGCCATGTGAGTGAGGTTGAAGTGGTGAAACGATTGCCCTTGGGCTTGCTACCTCTGCACCCACATGCTAAGAAGCTTGGCTGTGCAAGCTTCCTTTGCTTCATAGTTGATGCCTGTTGGCATGTTAAAAATGACATTCTTATTTGTAGAATCTAATGTTTATGTCAGTCTTTAATTATTGCGTCATTCAGTATTTTCTTTTAAATCTTCATAAGGGGTATATTAAATTTCTATAGTATACTAATAATGTGGTTCTACTCAGATACTACATCAACTACAAGTTAATGAAGAAGAAAGTAAAGCAGTATAGTCAACAAATTGAGGCTGGAGTGAAAGATCGGCATCATGTTCTAAAGGAATTCTCTATAGTGCTGGATAACCAGGTACTGTAGAATTATAAATGAATGATCAACATATCTATGAAGGTAAATGCATACATGATTAGGATCTAAGTAAATTTAAATATGTTCAAATTCTCTGTGTTATATCTATATGAGATGTAAAATTTACAACTCTACATCTTTCAAATGATTATGAAATTCCAAATTCTTATGAAATCCACCCTCTTGACATATTTAAACTAGTTCAAAGTAGAAAATCATTCAATCGAGAGGTGATCGTCATCTGAACAATTATCCGGAAAAGCTCAATTAGAATAAAGTTATCTTTTAATTATAGGGAATTGGCTATAAATTCACACACGTGCATTTGTGTCAAATAAAATGGAGATTACTGACTTCTCCATGGCCTTCACTTTTTCATGGTCACCTTAACAGTTCTTTAATTGCTAAAGGTTGCTCATCAAATGCTATTGGGCATGGGGTAGGATGGGGAGGGTAGGGTGGGAGGGAAGGGGAATGATCCTTGGAGGTTGGTTGACGTTATTGACCATAATAGGAAATTAGTTGGAGGATGGCCCATTATTTTATCACCTGCCGTAAAATATGTGATGCAGTTACTACTACCAAAAGGAAGAATAAAACATGTGTAAGATTGTATGTCAACTGTGGGTATGAAATGAGGTATGGAATTCTAGGATATAGTGATATATATTGAGAATCAAAGAGAAATAATAAATTAGAAATATTAATAAGAAAATCGGCTACTAATATTGCAGCGTGGAATATTAGACTCGAAATGCATTGATTAGGTTTGAAGAAAAAGAGTGAGAAGAGAGAGGAGAATTTTGGAGAAAGATGAGTGTAATCATTTTGCTTGGTTTCACGATTTGCTATCTCTAATTAAACTTCATTTGTAATATCAAATAAATTGGCAGTATTGCCCTTACAACAAGATATAAGTACAAGTAGCCTAGTAAATTGGGAAAATGACAAGTATGTCCTTACGAACACTTATCCTTAAGTTGGTGCACATAAATATATTTTTCTCAACTTGGATAAGATTTCAAATAGTTGAGCCTTGGTAATGCCTTTGGTTAGAATGCCAGGTACTTGTTCCTCTCATTTCATAAACGGTGTATAAATTTGAATTGTTTTCAGCTTTTCTCTATTAAAATGTTGATCAATCTCAATATGTTTGTTTTCATTATGCTGTATGAGATTATGTGCTATACTGGTAGTAGTTTTATTGTCACGATAGAGGCTCATTGTATGTGGTGCATTAAAACCTAGCTCCACTAGGTAGGGCCACAAACGGACCAGATTCGGAACGGATATGAGCATATCCATATCCTATCCTATATCTAACGGATATTATAAAACTATATCCGTATCCTAACCACTTAAATAATTCGGATTTCGGATATCTGGAAAAAATAGGCAACTCCATCGATGTTGTCCATCGCCAGTGCGGTCTTCCCTAACCCATGTCTATCCTCGCCAAAATCTCCGATGCTGTATGGCCTAGCAACAATGTTAGATGTAACAAAACATCGTCTCTTCTCCTATGTGGCGGGTATGAACTTCCGCTGTTGTTGCATAGTTGTGATAGTACCTGTGGGTGCTGCCATGGACCAAGAAAGAACAGTTATGAAGTGAAGAGTTTATATATTTTTAGGGTTTTAGTTATTAGGCTATTTAAGATTGTTGGATTAGTTTTAAATTCAATGGTCTATTCTCTATATTGTTATATTTAAACGAAACATATATTTAACGGAACAGATCAATATATATCCGTATCCTATCTGATGTAAACGGACCAAATAAGCTTATTTCGGATTGGATGCTAATAGGAACACGAACATTTTTCGGATTACTTGCAGCCCTACCAATAGGGGCATCCTCATCCAAAGGAGCTCACACAACATACACTGATATTTAGCTTCAACATTGGTCTTCGTAACAACAAAGCTCTCTTTGGGCCTCCAGGTTATCAAACTACCCCCAATATGTACAATAACTAAATGTAGACTTGCAATTTGTAACCTAGCCATTTTAGATTTGTGTCTATAGATGCCTTTATTTGTAAGATCCCACATGCTTAGCTTGAAAAGGATATTGTGCTTATATGTAAGCACCCCTATACTTGGCTTGACATGTTTTAAAACCGAGGAGGTAGAGTAGCCCCAGCCCCATGTTGGGATGCCTAGAACCGGACAATTTCAAGCTAGAGTTGACACACTTATTCTTGTAGCTGTAGGGGCAGAAAGAACAAAGAAGAAGAGAAATAAAGAGAGAAAGAATACATGTACATGTATATGTCCCATTGACTATACTACCCTCAATATACTGTATCTCAACACTCCCCCTCAAGCTGGTGAATAGATATATAATATTGCCAGCTTGTCTACAAGATAAGAAAACTAAACACCACTAATTCATTTAGTAAACACTTCTATAAGTTGATGCTTGGTCTAGGTGAATGGTATGCATATGTAGCCTAACTTAAGGTGACCTTTGATGAAGTGCCTATCGATCTCCACATGTTTGGTTCTATCATGCTACATCGGATCATGTACAATGATGATGGCTACTTTGTTATCATAAAAGAGGTTCACTGGTTCTTTCACCGGGAAGCCAAGTTCAACTAGTAACATTTTTAGCCATTAGAGTTCACATATGCCATGAACCATAGATCTATATCAGCTTTTACACTGGTTTTGGAAACCACTAATTGCTTCTTACTGTGCCAAGTGACGAGATTACCCCAAACAAAGGAGTAGATCTATGATTGGTCAAGGAGCCAACCCAATCTACATCATTGTATGCCGCAATGGCCACTCTGTGATGATCATGTCTCTTATAGAGAATACATTTTCTTGGGCAACCCTTCAAGTATTTTAGAACTCTATATGTTGCTTCCATAGGAGCTTGAGTGGGAGCATGCATGAATTGATTGATCACACTTACAACATATGCTATGTTCGGTCCGGTTAAAGACAAGTAAATAAGGTGCCCCACAAGTATTTGCTATCTATCAGCATCTATCATCCTTTCACTGTTATCTTCCTTGAGTCTATTGTTGACCTCAATAGGGGTGGCACAAGGCTTACAATCCATCATTCCTAAGTCCTTCAACAAATCCAAGGCATATTTCCTTTAACAGAGAAAAATCCCTTATTTGGATTTGGTAACCTCTATCCCAAGGAAATACTAAAGTGAACTAAGGTCCTTGAATTTAAATTCTTTGTCCAGAGCTCCCTTAAGCTTTGTAATTTCCACATCATCATTACCTGTGATCACTATATCATCCACATACACTATAAGTGCTGTCACCTTTTGACTTTTTCTTTTCATAAATAGAGTGTGATCAGCATTGCATTGTTTATAACCAAATTTAACCATGGTTGCCCTGAACCTCTCAAACCAAGGTTATGGGGACTGTTTCAATCCATATAATGTTTTCTTTAACTTACATACTTGTGCATTTGTCATTTGAAACTTGGAGGTATGACCATATATACTTTTTCTTCCAAATATCCATGTAAGAAAGCATTCTTGATATAAAATTTGAGAAGGGGCTATTCCAGATTGGTAGCATGTGATATCAAGAGTTTATTTATATTAATTTTTTCCACTAGGGAAGATGTCTCGTGATAGTCAATACTAAATGTCTGTGTGTATCCTTTAGCAACCAGACGAGCCTTATATCTGTCAATTGATCCACTTGATTTGTGTTTGACTGTAAACACTCATTCACTCCCAACTGTCATCTTCCCTTTTAGAAGATCAACTAACTCCCATGTGCGATTCTTTTTCAAGGCATTCATCTTCTCTTCCATAGCAGCTCCCCATCTTGGCTGGGATAAGGCTTCAAATATGCTTATGGGGAACAATTACAAATGACAAGGAAACAACAAAACTTCAAAAAGAAGAAGACAAAGAATGATAGAAGACAAAATTAGACATAGGATTTTTAGTGCATGATCTAACACCCTTTCAAAGAGAAATACATTTGTCAGAATCATCTACTGACTTAGGAGAAAAAGATATGTTACCTTCTTCAAGGGCTGGATCTAAATAAGATAATTGGATGTGAGCAAGAAAATTGTGGTTCTGATCACCTTGCTTCTTCCTCCAAGTATGCACCTGAAGTTTAGTTTCCCTCTTTCCACTAACAGCACCACTATCAAATAATATGAAGGAATTGGAACAGGAGGTGAGAGGAAGACAACTCTTCACCACCTGACTTCCCCTGAAGAGATGTCTTACCCTAAGAAAATAAAGGAACAGACTCAAAAAATGTCATATCCCTGGAAACAAACTTCCGATGGGTAAGTGGATGATAAGATTATACCCTTTCTGAATGACACTATAACCCAAAAAGACATATTTAAGTGCCTTTGGGTCTAGTTTGGTGCGCTCAAATTTGAACACATGAACATAACAAAACATTTGGTGTTTTGGGAGGAAGGTAGAATAAGGGAGTTCCAGGACAAAGATCTTCTAGAGGAGATTTGGAAGAAAGAACAAGAGTGGGCATCCTATTCTTATGTTCAACCACCCCATTCTGTCAAGAGTACCCGGACACAGTGATGTGGAACAACACAGTGGAAAGTTTCAAATAATATAAAATTAACTTAGAAAATAAAATAACTGATTTTTCAGACCAGGGGAAAAATCGTTATTTTAGTTAGATTTGATAAAATTACCAAAATACCCATGACACGTGTTAGTAGTGCATCATACAAAGAATCTAGGGGTTAAAATTTCACTCAATTTGGGCAAGAATTAAGGGTTCACATATACATATTTCAGAAAACCCAAGGTATTGAGGTTTTCACAGTACAACAGGAAATCTTTAAAGTTGGAAGGGGGAATGAAGGGGAAAACCAGGGAAAACTTAGGGATTTTGTAGGTGAATTACTAGGGAACAAAACTCTAAAAGAAAATAAAGAAGATGGGAAATTAAGAAGGGTGAGATTTTTTACTTTATTAAAAACCCAGAAAAATCTGGTGAAAGACTGAGAAAGATTTAAAGAAGAACCCAGAAAACAGAAACACACTATAAGTAATGAAAGGGGTGCTACCGGAATTTAATAAAGGATTAATATAGACTATAAGTTCTGATAAAACAATAACAGTAGTACCTGTTTATGATCCTAAGATTTGACTGTAGTAGGATTGGGAAACTCTATTCGTGTGATCAGAGTTCAGTAGAATTTCTAACCTCCGGCCTTGGTTCTTCTAATGGAGAATTTAGATTAGCAAGAGATTAAATATAAGAAGAAGAAATAGAGGTAGAGTAATTGGAAGAAGAATTAGAAGAAAGAAGATGGAAGAATAAGGAGGGAGTGTGGGGTTGTCGTGTGGTTGAGGGAGAGAAGAGAGGAGAGAAGTGATAAATCGTGGGGGTAGGGAAGATGATGGAGAACAAGAGATAGGGAGAGGGAGAGAGAGGCCCGCAGCCACAAAATATGTTTTATTACCACTGGTTTTATTACATGACATGATGCTCCAGTAAACTAGAGTTTTCTGATTATGAATGCCTTGTTAACAATAAACTAACCAACTCTCCCAGAACCTTAAGGTGAGAGGAGATACAAGAATTAATATACACCCCCACCCCCCTCAGGAGGAACTGTTCTCTCCTGGAAGCACACTCAGGGACCATACAACGCAAATGCATACTCATGGAAACACTATTACATCCGGGAAAATACTTTTAGTGGGATTTGAACTTGCGACTTGGTTTGGCTTTGATACCATGTTGACAATGGATTAACCAACTCTCCCCACACCTTAAGGTGTTAGGAGATACAAGAATTAATATACTTCAACATGCCTTACTGGGGCATGATTGGTGGTTATATTTAATTTCAGTGCTATCTTATGTGATGTAATGGTTGGATGAACAGTCTAATTTTATGGTTGTCTTTTATTATGAATTAGGGATAATTGGATATTTTTCATGGAAAGAATACTGTAGCTCACTTAAATTCAATTGCTGATAAAGTTGATTAGCTACTTATGTACACTCTGAGGATATGCATTAACCTCTACTTGATTGTTTATTATTCCTTTAAATTGGAAAGACTGTCTTGTCTCTGTTGGAACACGAGCGTTTTGCTAGCATAATACAGTTCATTCATTTTTCATTGAATGTAATAATTATTTTGTTATTTAATTTCAGATTGAGAAGATTGTCCTGCTTCTGTTGGAACAGCAAGGGCAACAAGGGCTGACTACAAAATTATTACTATCTATTTGGTTGTTTTTTTAATTTCAGATTGAGAAGATTGTCCTGTTTCTGTTGGAACAACAAGGGCAACTTGCACGCAGGATAGCCAAGCTTGGAGAACAGCATGTTGCAGTTCTACAGCAGCCGGAAATACCCCAAAAATCTGAACTGCGAGAAGAATATAGAGCAGTGGGGCAGGATCTTTTAAAGCTTCTCTTTTTTGTTGAGATGAATGCTATCGGTTTGCGTAAGATACTGAAGAAGTATGATAAACGCTTTGGATATAAATTCACTGATTATTATGTCACAACTCGTGCAAATCATCCTTATTCCCAGCTGCAGCAAGTGTTCAAGCATGTGGTAATATGTCCATTTCAAATTTATGAACTTTTTCCCTTAAACATTTTTAGGAAGATCCACAACATTTTAATCTTTTCTTCTTAGATGCAGCTTTTAGTTGTTATGTTATATCAGAGCTCTAATAGACATGCTTTAGCCTTTGAAAAGATTTCTGTTTCTTCACTTGAATGAAGGAATTATTGACCAACAGTGGCACATATAGGGAATTGGAGCTGTTGTAGGAGCCATTTCTCGCAATCTTGCAGATCTTCAGGATTGTCATGGAACCTACTTATCAATTTATGATCAGCCTGCACTACCACTTCAGGTTATCTCTTGATCTATTGTAACTTTTTTCAATGTTTAGCTGGAACTTCATAAATGTTTCTTGCCTTCCATTTGGTGAGATTTACTTCATATTTATGGATGGTGTTGTCTGCAGGATCCTGTTATTGATTCAATAAAAGTGGCTGTAGACAGGTTAACACATTCAACAAACTTCCTTCACTTTTTAGGACAGCATGCACTTATTATGCAAGAAGAGTTACCAACTCCAGAAGTTGATCACGTTGATGACCAGAGATACCAGTTTATGTCGCTTCTCTTGAACTTAGCAAACACATTCCTTTATATGGTCAACACATATATTATCGTCCCAACAGCAGACAACTACTCGCTGAGCCTGGGAGCTGCAGCAACAGTTTGTGGTGTTGTGATTGGGTCAATGGCTGTTGCACAGGTGGTTTCTTCCGTGTATTTTAGTGCATGGTCAAATAAATCATACTTCAGACCTCTTGTATTTAGCAGCATTGTTCTTCTTGTCGGAAATATCTTATATGCGTTGGCCTATGATCTTGATTCCATATCAGTTCTTCTAATTGGTCGTCTATTTTGTGGGTAAGTGATTCCTTCTCCCATGCTGTTGAGTGAAATTTTATTTGTGTATCCAATTTTCCTAGCATGTTACACTTAGCACGAAGAAGGTTCCACTGCTGATCGCTTTGTGCCAAACTTTTATGAAAATATCTAGTTGTTGCTTTCTTTTATGAAACTTCTATACCAAGGTAGTCAAATGTAACACTTATTAGTGGTTTTTTGTGGTTTATTAGTTTATAACATTGAGGTTTTGTTTGACTTGTTTTGGCCTCAATTAATTAGTTATAGTTAGCATCTGTAGCACTTGTCTTGGTAAAACCATGATGTTGGAGTATATTAATTTGTCTCTCCAACACCTTAAGGTTTTGGGAGAGTTGGTTAGTTTACTGTTAACATGGTATCAGAGCCAAAACTAAAAGTATTTTCCTGGATGTAGTGGTGTGTGTGTGTACGCTTTGTGTGGACTTGTGCCTGGCTTCCTGAGTGTATTCCTAGGAGAGAACAGTGCTCCTCCTAGGGGGGTTGTTGAAGTATATTAATTTGTCTCTCCTAACACCTTAAGGTTTTGGGAATGAACATGGCTGTTAAGAAGGTTGTTTCAGTAGGTACAGTGGAGGGGTTATGATTTTAGAAGAATGGCAACAGATCAGGGTAATCCTGGCTGCCGCAAGACCTCTTAAAGATGGGTTTTTGGGTTCTGATTAGGGGAAAACAGAAAGGGATCAAAGGGCTTTGGTTCTATAGGGATATTAGGATGAAGTTCCTGCTGTGTCTTACAGAGAAAAACGAACGGGAGAGAATAGGAACTGTTGCAGGGTTTAGAAAAAGGTAGGGTGGTTTTTTTTCTGAGAGAAAACAGAAGAGAAGTAGGGACTGAAGTAGCCTAAGATTATGGATGAAGAGGGTAGAAGTTCTGGTCGTGGGGAATGGGTTTCTTGGAGTTTCTGGGACCAAATCTTGCAACAGAAAATTGGTTTTGCAGAAACAGCAATCAAGTAACATGATTTAAACAAGAAAATTCAGAGAAGAGGAGAAATAACAGAGAGGAGATCATAGAAGAGAAATAGAGAGAATAATGAAGGGGAAGTAGAGACAGAGAAACAATACCTGGTTACCACTCATGGAACCCAAAACTTTCAACCAGTTTCATTCAAAATATTTTCCAACTGTCGTACAACCTAAGAGCCATCCTATTTATTGACTTCCCTAACTTCTATTTTGATTTGGACTCTAAAAACCCTATTCTAAAGAGGCTGTCGACCAGCACATAAAAGACACTTTAGTTATTTCAAAAAACACCTAAACTTATCGTAAATTACAACTAGTCCCTTGCCTAACAAAGCCTTATTACAAATAAGCCTGTAAGGCTATATATTTCTAACAAAAACACCCTAAAACATAAAAGAAAACACTCGAAACTACCATGGCCTGTTAGACCTCTTCCAAGATCTAGTACTGGGCTTGATCTTGGGCCTCCAGAGAGGATAAGTGGTCTCCAACCACTTGATAGCTACTGTATCATTGTGGCTATTCGCAGTGGAGGAGCTAGGAATTTATCTTTTGGGGGGGGGGGCTAGAGATAAATGGTTATGGATATTTAGTTGGAACTGATAAGAAGTTTGTGAGGGGTTGCAGGGGGCACTGCCCCCTGCTCATAAGGTGCCAAATTTTTTAGCAAGGGTATTATTATAATTTCACACTTGTACGGCATAGCCCTCTCAATCTAGTGGAGCTTTCTCAAACTCAAACTTAATGGATTTAAGGCAAAATAATGACAATCTAATCATTTCTCTCAACACTTCCATGATCCAAGAATTAGGTTTTCATTAGGCTAGTAAGTAGTAATGCAGGAAGCTTCAACGATTAATTAGCTTATCAACTACAACTTGCAAAAATTGAGGTTATCAGATTCATTTCCCAATTTTGTAAAACAATAAGTAACTCAAAAAAGAAAAAAACATCAAGCATTATTCTTTAGAGCAAGATTGCAAAAACGTATTCAAAGCATGAAATCAACTACCAATTTAAGAAATTCTTCATACCTGTTACATGTACCAATTGGCCTCATCAAGTCCTGATGTAGCCATAGCCAAAAAATAGATACCCCTATCGGGTCACCTTGTTGTGGCCCAAAAACCAGAGATAAGGCCCAAAAGGGACAAAACCAAAAGATAAAAGGCAATGGCCCAAAAACCAAAAGGGCGTTCAGAGTTCTACATTCAGGCGTTGGGTTCGGATGGGGAAGAAAGGAACAAGATTCGGATAGAGAAAAACAAGAAAAAAATATGAAACTAACAAAGGAGGGAGAGGAGGGGAGGTTTTTTTTTTATTATTGTTTTTGGGTTGGGGGAGAGAGAGAGACGAGAGAGTTTTTTTTTTAAATCGTTTTTTGGGTTTTTTGGGAGAGAGAGAGTCTCGGTGGGAAAAAGGGGGAGGCGCGAGTTTTGATTTTAATTTTTCTTTTTGGGATGGGGTAGGGGCTG
>JAOXJP010220630.1:0-25638 GCA_025762735.1 Platanus orientalis | reverse complement strand
AAAAAATACAATCATTTAGGTTGTTCTTAATACAAGAGATAACAACATTCGAATCTCTTTTTAAGACCGCATTTTTCACCCCAAAAAGAAGGGCTTTAGAAAGAACACGACAAGCTGTCAAACACTCAGCAACGAACAAGAGGATTTGTTTTCTTGCGATTTAGATTTTCTTTTGTAAGGGGAATGCCTCTACAAGCTTTCCACAAGAAAGTTTTAATATTTTTATGAACATCAAATCACTATACCCTACTCCACTGACTTACAAGTGGTAGCAGTTAGATTTTGAGAAACAGCAATAGCATGGGCTAACTTGATTAAAGAAGCAAAAAAATCTTGTTAGATATGATACCCAAACCCAGTGAATTTTCTTAATTTAAGTTTTTTCATTTTTACAAAAAAAAAAAATTATCACACTAATCCTCTAATGAAATAGTGGAGACTGCAAAGACAACATATCTTTGCAATATAAGAGAGGAAATATAAGACAATATATCTTTATTATATTTAATGGAAGAAAATGCCTCTAAAATAATATTTCGTTGGAGTTTCATAAAAATAAATAACTCTCATTGGAAAAAAAAAACACATAAAAATATTGCCTCTCATGATTCGAGACTAAATTAAATGGGCTAAACCAGAGTCATAAATAGAATTGAGCAAGGTTTGCTGACTCGAATTTTTTATTCAACTCAAATATTTTAAAAGTCAACTCAACTTGGGAGTAGTGTTGACTTGGGGAGTTTTGACACTTATGTTTTTAATTTTATAAAATATAATAAATATCTAAAAAATATTAAAACAATACATATAGCATTTTGGATCAAGTATTATCCATTTTCATGACAAATATGTGCATTTTTTTAGTTTCAAAACCTAAAAACCCAGAAAACAAAAAAAACAAAAAAAAAAAAAACAAATTATACAAACTATAATGGTCTAATACCATAGCAAAGTAGACATGTAGACATGACTTATTAAAAACTTAGAGTGTATATATATATATATATATATATATATATATGTGTGTGTGTGTGTGTGTGTGTGTGTGTATACACGTTAGAATTAATATATTGAAAAGCCAAAGTACATCTTTTCAACCCAAGCACAAACACATAATACAATCTAATCTCCAATGTCCTAGCTTATATGGTTAAAGTTTCATCTACTTGCTACTTTAGTATGCATTCTTCCAAGTTCTTTACTCTCTCTCTTCTATGATTTTGAATGTGTTTTAAGAGATCACTTATTGGATACTTTAGTAAAGAAACCCCAAGTTCAAAAATAAATAAAAAATTAAGGCTTCTTATTGTGTTACAAGTTGCAATTGGGTCTAATGTATACAAGACTCAACTGAGCCACATTAATTGGTCTGAGTCAAAGGAGTCTATTGGGTTATCAACTTGACTCAAGTGAGTCAAGTATAGATTGGAGTCAACAGCATGACTCAACTAGCTAGGATATGGAGTGGAGTAAACTTGGGGGAATCAAGGAGTCAACTCAAAACTCAGGGAGTGCAAACTATGGAATTAAGAAACACCATCTATAATAAATAGGGAAATAACGTCCTATAAATTGCTTGCAAGAATCAATCAAAACATTCATATTGCATAAATACACCACATACATATATGTCTGACAACTAACCACAACCATGCATAAAACAAGTGAAGCAACTACAACATCATAATTACATGCAAATATTTTTAAAGTAGTCCATAATAGGCAAAATCTCTATCAATCAAGCCATAATAGGGTGCAAAACAATCTATTATATAGGCCTTTGAACCAATGTAAATAATCCCTGAATGCCAATCTTAAATTAGTTCAACATTTTAAAGTAGTAAGACTTGATTAAATCAAACCTAGTTCTATACTTTCCTTAGGACTAGGATGAGGATAGACAAGGCTGATCTTGGATTGAATTGAGCTTGGGTTGGGTTTACACTCGTCTGAATGAGTTGGCTTAGCTTGGCTCAAAACAGATAGAGTGGCTCAAGAGCAAGTTGGCTCAACTCGGCATGGCTCAAACCTTTTTTGTTTGTCTTTTAGGAGTGAAATGAGTGAGGTGGAGGCCATCTTCAATTTACTACAAAAACTAAATCCTTACTCAAGAACACACCTCTTGTTGCGGGACATTTTGGCCACCAATAACCTCCTAGGCCAGCATAACTAGTGCCTCCAGTGGAACACGACACTAGTAGTACCAACCAATTGGATGAAATTCACTAGAGTTGGTGTTGTTGAGATATTTTAATCTTGAGTGTCATGCATGTCCCCTCGAAACAGGCACCAGCCACCCTATACCAACATCGTAACCTACCCTTCGCAGAGCCTGGACTGTCCAAATTGTCTCTCATCTCTTCCATGAAAACCTTGAGACCAAACACTTTTCAGCTGTCAAATCGTAAGCCATTTTGTGAAACTCCACCCACCCTCATTTATTGATCTTCGTAATCTACC
Organism: Platanus orientalis; assembly: GCA_025762735.1. Classification (NCBI taxonomy): domain Eukaryota; kingdom Viridiplantae; phylum Streptophyta; class Magnoliopsida; order Proteales; family Platanaceae; genus Platanus; species Platanus orientalis. Next base: position 23,178 of record JAOXJP010220630.1, on the reverse strand, counting down.
TAAATTGTGAAACTATGCACTATAGCTTTGCCCAATCCGCTTTGCTAGATAGGAACAATGTACTATATAGTTGACCACCTTGGATGCCACATTGCGAAGGCGCTTCATGAAGAAACATCTGCATCGAGAAGAGACTTCCTCATGGTGACACGTGTCATTGCGAAGAGCATGAAATCCCAAATTCCCTCTCTATATAAAGAGAGGATGTTAAGCACGAAAAAGTGGTTGTTGAAGTGTAGTGTGTGAAAGTCTTAGAGCCCAAGTGTTCTTGAAGTGAAGAGTTAACTTGAGAAGAAGAAGAAGACTCAAGCCTTCTGTTCCTAAAGCTTACTCTGAAGGAGGATACCATCTTCAAGTGCATCCCTTCTTCTCTAGCTCCCTCTCTATTTATATGTGAAGTTCTAAAGTCTAAGGAGAATGTGCTAGAGACCTGGAACTTAAGCTTTCTTGCGAACCACCCTCTTCTAGAAAAGGGTTGCTCAGTTCTTGGAATAGCATCCTCTTAAGACTTGGTCATCTCCCCGTGAGAAGGAATCATTCTCTTTATTAGGCTAACACTCTATTTTATGTGCTCATAGATTTGTTATGCTCTCCGAATTTTGACAAATCTAAGAGTTGTAAAACTAAACATCTAATACCACAAGCTTTAAGAAATGACAAGGTTCATTCATCTTGAGGGAGAGTGAGACTCCGTAGCAAGACAAGGGTTCTACCCAAGCAAGATTGTATCCCTAAGTTAGCTTGGTTGTATCCCTTGCACTTTATGGAAGGCCTTGACTATCTTCAAGAAATGTGACAATGACACCTTCTCTACCTTGGATGAACTAGTTTAACTAAAGAACACTAAGTTGAAGAACAATAACCTCAGTTGAATCACTAAAAGACTGCATCATGAAGGCACCATATCGCGAAGACACCAGCTTCGTGAAACTACTAATTACCATGAAGGCTTCTGCATCATGAAGACACTAAACCATGAAGGTTCATGTACTAGGCGCCATCTATCACATCAAGTTTTAGCAGTGAAAGTTTATCATGAACAACATCTCATTGCGAACTATTCTTGACCATGAAGAGCTTCCACAAAGGACTATCCTACGAAGAGTCTCTGTTGTGAGTTACCATCATCACGAATGGGCAATGATGTGCTTATAGTTTTTCACTATTTTCATACCTTTTTAGTTTAAGTTTGTGTTTGTCTCTCATGTTTTTAATTGTTTGTGTTCATTTTTAGCTTATTTCTTCTTGTTTGGATTAATTGGAGTAGGAAGTGTATTATTCTTCAAAATGAAGTGATTTGGCATTTTTCCTGACTTGATTTGGAGTGTTGGCCAAAATTTGCTAGAAGATTGGTGACATGGCTTTGGAGTTAATTTTAGAAGAATTAAAGCAATTAATTGAGTCAAACTTGAGGACCAAGCCAGCTAAATAGTCAACATTCCTAAAGCTAAAAAGGAGGAGTTTCTTTTTAAAAAGAAGAAGAATCTATCTTGAAGGCCAAGTAATGTAGAAAAAGGGAAACTAGGTGCTGACAACTTTCCTAATCCTTGTTTTAGCAAGACTATCTCTCCTATTTTTTGAACCACTTTTGGTATTTTGGGCATAATTTTCACTCCAAAGATCCGATTGAGGTGATTCTTACAGCCATAGAAAGCTAAGAGATAGGGCTATAATTCTCGTGTTGACAACTTTGCCCCAGAAATTCATTTTGGAGGAGAAAATCGCATCACAAGTGGAAGCTCAAAAATCCAGAAATTTTCTTAACATGTCTCAATATTTTGAGCATAACTTTCATTCTAGAAATCCGATAGGGGCGATTCTTATAGCTATGGAAATCTAATTGACAGCGCTAAATTTCATATGTTGGAAATTTTGTCCAAATCAACTGTCATCAATGAGAAATCGTGTGACAAGTGGCTAATAATTTCTCAACTTGGGAATCAAGCAAGAATATTCTCAAAATCATACCATAAGGGGTTTAGCCAAGAGATTATAAATAGGGGGTTTCATATACACTTTGGGAATGGAGAAAATTGGAGAAAGCATTCACCATTGAAGGATTTTGAGAGAGAATTCGAACCATTGAGGTAAGGAAGGAGATCAGAGTAGAGCTGCTAGGATTTGGAGAATTTGGCCAACAATATTCCTTTTCTTCTCTTTTTCCTCTCTTTGTTTTGATAATCTTTAAATGTTTTCAATTAAGACTATGGTTTGTATTTATTTATGATGAACTAATTTAATTTGCTAAGGCTACGATGTAGCCTAACCATGACAATTTGATTCTAATTATTCATGCTTTTTGAGTTTATAATTCTTTGTTGAATATTTCATCACTGTTATTAATGCTTTCATGTATCTGGCCAATATATGAATGATTTGTTGATTGTGTGGTGACTAAGAGGTAAAATATAATGTTAGCTTCTTGTGATGAAATAACATAACCTATATGTTAGTAAAGATGTTGCATGGCTTATGTGGTTACTTTAGAAATTCTATAGAACCTAAGGTTCTTGCATATGTTTAAATTTGCATAGAGATATAGTGAATTAACATGTGTAGGTAATTTCATTAATGCTCGAGAGAGATTTTTGAATAGGATAGGGTTTGTCACCTTCAACTTGGGTTATTATTTCTAAAAGCATGTATTCGAGGAAGTGATTTGAATTGGTTATGGTGAGTCGGATGCCTTAGTGTTTTGATCAATTGTTGAATCTCATCTATTTCTTGTCTTTGGGTATTTTTTTCTTTGATTAATTTTGATTTAGTTATTTACAATTTCCTTACTCATTACAATATTTGATTTTTTAAATAAAATTAAGATTAGCTAATTTCAGTAATTATTAGCATAAACAATCTCTGTGGGTTTGACACTTTCTCATCATTTTATTACTTGATTTATTATCGTACACTTGCAAATTTTCACATCAAGAAGTCATTCGTAGATCACTCAAATAAACAACTCACTAGATGTACCAGGAGGTCGCGAATGAGCCGCTAGAGATGACCTCAGAGAAGATAGCCGAAATTTTAAACAAAGAAAAAAGAGGGGGAGGCGAAAGGTCTTGGAAGCTTATTCTGGACCTTCTTCAAAACTTATCAAAGATTCTCCTGGCTAAGCAAAGACTCTCCTCCCCGTACAAGAAGAAATCAAAATTAATAAGAAAGGATCAGGGGAAAAGAAAATTGGTATCTCTTGTGGTTCATCATACCTCAGATGATCCAGAAGAAAGAAAGAAGAGGGAATGAAGAGGAACTCACGCTTTCAAAAACTGGAAAAGAAGATTTGGATAATTCAAGAAGTTTTACTATGAACGAGCTCCGAAAAGATGAAGTGATGGAGAAGAAAATGGACTTATATATACTCGTGGGGGTATGATCATCAAAATACAAGGAATTTAAAAAGTTTCAAGAACTAATAAAGAAATAATACTGAAAGAAGTAATTGAAGGCTGTTATTCTCTCATTGAAAAATGCATTGTCTCCTTGTTGCACTCACAATGCATTTTTTGATGGGGCAACTATAGAAACCCAAAAGTGTGCACGAATGTAAACATAATATGACACTTGCCATACTCTTGTGGCCGAATGAGAAATCACATTCTCATTCGCCTGAAGTTAAAGAATTTCAAGTACTCACTTTCGCCTCAAAAGTGTGTGTGAATGCACTGTTCATATTCGAGCACTGCGAAAACCAGAAATTGAAATTCAACTCTATCTTCTCTGAGGTTGGTTATTTTAGGATAACCATGACTCTTATGAGTTCCCTAACTGCCCAGAAGATGGAAGAAGGTGGATTCTCGCATAGAAGAATCACCTATATTTCTAGAATTTAGATTTGAAGAATCCCAGTCCAACAAAAATGTTATGGAAGAGATAGAGTTCCTCCTCAACAAGGACTCTTCTCTAATTCGTCTCAATGCTTGTAAATACTTAAAAATGATCAGCACGAGGACACAGACAAATAGAAAGAGAAGGAGTTTTAGAAGTTAGAAAAGCTCTGAAGACTCATCGTAAGGCAAGCTGCGCCCATCTCTTGAAAGTCTGCAAGTTACATCTATTCCAAAAGAGGAGGGAGCATGTCCATTATACCTCTGCAATCTCCCCGAAGAAGACATCATAGGAAGCTTAAGGATGAATCAAGTTGGGATAGGTAAAACTTTTTGGTGTATGAATAAGTGTAATCACATATATTCATAAAAAAAATATCTTCTCTCCTCCTTTCTTCTTCTCTACATTCCTGCAACACTATACTATAATACAAGCCAAGAAACTTAGAGGTAATCAGAAGTTGGCTGTGTTAAATGGCTGTAATTAACAAGTCTATTAGACTTGGAGTTTTACTCCCCACATATAAAATAATAAACTAGCCTCTAAAATGGCTTGCTAATTTGTTCAATGGATTTCACCTTATATCAAAGGCTCTAAATTTAGTGTTACAAGGGGAATGTGTTTAAATCATATGTCTTAAAAGTCTCCATAATGGAAACCTTACCTAGCTGACTGGAGTCCCAATATCTAGGTTCAAAGGGAAAACCGAATTAGGTGTGACTTAGTAGTATCACTACGGAGAAAACTTCTCCTACCCACTCCTAAAATGAAATAATGATACTTACAACAAAGATTAGGGTAAGTTATGCTTTTAATAATTTTTACACCTTAGAAATCTAAGAAGAGAAGGGCAAGATACTCTTAATAAGAATTACCTATATGACTGTGAATGAGCCACTTCTATGAGAATTATAAAGCTAATATCTCTAAAATACTCATGAAATCTAATTGTTGTTTAGGGCTAAAATGAACACAATCATGAGAATTAACTGCATTCGAAAAGAAACGATGTGATTCTATTGTCTTGGTTTACATAAATGGCTGAGTAGTTCAAGACATCATGTTCACTTGTTAGCTTTTAAATTCGATAGTCTATCACAAATGAAGTTTCAAAGCCACAAGCTACCTCCTTATACAACAATTTTTCAAAAGTATTCTCCCTTTATGTCTACATCAACATTTTTATTTATATTGTTGTAAGCTAATTCCATTCATGTGGTGGATTATTGGAAATGGTTTTAAGTTGCCTAGATTTTGAAATGCCCATATTTAAAAATCTGACTGTTTGGGCATCTTTTTACCTAAATAAAAGTGGGACCCACAATTAGTTTGAGGTGGATCCACATGGTGAATGAGAAATTGTCTCTAAAAGTGCCCCAGTTGAACACTGGTTAAATGGTGTAAAACTTGAATAGTCTCACATTGGTTAGCTCAGAAAAGTTTGGAGGTTTATAAACAATAGCCTTAGACATAAACTTGGGCCCCAAGGGGCACCACAGTTTTGTGGAAGGGGGAGGACCTAGCCAACATGGGCCAAGCCCAAAAACACACACGCGCACACGCTGTGCTGCACAGAACTGAACCAGGCTGGGTTGGGGCACTATAGTTAACCCTATGGGGGTGTGTCTATTCTTTGCACATTTTACCCTTTTACCCTAGTGACTATTTGAACTGAATAGTCACAAATGTGACTATGAAATCACCCCTTTTAACCCCTTCTCTATTCCGAACAAACATGGAGATGGCTACTCAATTGCAACCTTTTTGCTTTCGTGTCTATTCGAACATCATAAGTTATGTCTTTATGATTATTCTGAACAGACATTAATAGTCTATAAATAGACCATCCCTCCTTCATTTCATGCATTCAATATATATCTGAAATCTGAAGCATAAGCATTATAGAGTGCAATGTAGAGTCTTTGTGCAAGAGAGAACAACACAAGTTTGGTTCGCTAAGCACACAAATTGCAGTGCTTCTTCCATGTGTTGTAGATCATTGTGTTCTAGGAGGAAAACGTCCGAGAAGTTCGTAAGCACCATTGCGAGGGGTGAAATTTGTCTTAAGGACATTTTATCAAACACTATCCTTGATCAAGTAAAGTTTCTAATTTTGAATCATCCGAATCAAGTAAGTTGATTATATTCATTTTATTTTTAAGTAATTATTGTTTACAAAATCACATATCATATAGATATAAAATAATAGGAATAGATCCATCTATGGAATCCCACATATTTTTTCAAATTATCCTATGGATGATTAATAAAATAGAATGAAATTCTACATTTATACTCTCAATGATGGATGTAAGGTGTTGAAAACGGGAATGCTTCAACGTTTTCTATTTTACCGTTTTCACTCTTGTGTTTTCAAAATGTTTCAAAAAATGTGTTTTGGGTTTAGTCCCACATCGAAAATTGAGGGAAAACATGCAATATATAAGTTTAACCTTTAAACCTTGTGTATTTTGAGAGAACCCTCTCTCTTAGGCTTGCTATGGTATAGTAAGGTGCATGTGCACGCACTGGTGCAAGCAAGGGTTTGGGTGCTTGAGGCACACTTTGCATGTGCGCATTCACAATATTCCTATTTGACATGTCATATGGGTTCTCTTGGAAACCAGTTAGTCATGGTTAGATGGTTTAGGATAGGGTCAGCAACTGACTTGAGTTCGTGATTAAACTAGGGGACAAGTGGTCTACAACTTAATCGGGTTAATTGATGACTAACCAAAGAGCCTGTGACTGAATAGAGCAACTAAGAACAAGTCATCGATTGTGGCCCAATGAGCAGTGAATGAACTAGGCTACCAATAAGGCCCGTGACCAAACTTAATTTCCTGAGAAGTTGCTAAACCAGCTTGCTCAGTCCATTTCACATAAACCAATTAAGGATCTCAAATATTGAAACCTTTTTGCATCAAGTGGTTTAGTGAAGATATCTACCAGCTGACGTTCTGTTTCACCATACTCTAAAGAGACGACCTTCTCTTTAACCAAGTCTCTAATAAAGTAGTGTCTAATATCAATGTGCTTGGTTTAGGAATATTTAACAAGGTTCTTTGGTATTTAGATTACAATCAAATTGTCTATGAATAATTTCATAATATCTTGAGTTATACCATAATCTTTCAACATCTATTTTATCCACAAAAGTTGAGTACATCTGCTACCAGTTGCTATATATTCTGCATTAGTAGTAGATAGGGATATGAAAATTTTCTTTTTGCAATGCCAAACAACTAAGCAGTTTTCAATATAGAAACATCCCCCACTTGTACTCTTCCAACAATCTACATTACTAGCCCAATCAACATCTGAAAAACTAGCAATTATATTGTTGGTATCAAATGGGTACCAAAGACCATGATTGATAGTACCATTAATGCACCTTATGATTATTTTTGTTACTTCAAGATATGAATCTTTAGGAGTAGCTTGGTACCTAGCACAAGCCCCTACACTGAATGTTATGTCTGGTCTACTAGCAGTCAAATAGAACAGACTCCCTATCATACTCTTGTAGAGTTCAGTATCCATCTCAACTCCAGACAGGTCATTAGTGATCTTTTCACTAGTACTGATTGGAGTGTTAAATGGATTAGAGTCCTTAAGCCTAAATTTGGACACTAACTCCTTGGCATATAAATATTCCATCATTTATTTGTCTTATTTGTAGTCTAAGAAAAAATCCGAACTTTCCTTCTACACTCATTTCAAAATTAGATTCCATGGTTTGGGCAAACCCGTGAGCAATCTCTTCACATGTTAATCTAAATAATGCATTCGATTGATTGAAGACAACTTGATTGATCAAACTATCCAGATCATGAAAACGAAGTTTGTTCATGGTCGAAAGGACATATCCATACTTTCATAGTGGTTGTTGATTAACATATCCATACTTTCATATATATATATATATATATATATATATATATATATATTGGTTGACTAGGAAGGTGTGGTGTGAGAGAGAGAGGCAAAAAGTGGTAGAGAAAGAGAGAAATAAGTTTGTAAGTATCTTGGCATGCATCCTTTCTTCCAGAATAGTAAAATATTTCTATGGCTCCATGATCTCTCCCTAATTTGGGGTTTTTGACGTAAATTGTGTGTTCTTCTGGTATTCTTGTTTGTTTCGCTTTTATTCCTTTGACTATTATTGCATCAAAATATCCTTAAATTGAATAGTCTCAATGCCCAATCTACTCCACTGGCTAGTGGAAGATACAACTTAGTCTTAGCCCCATAGTAGCCTAGATAGGCGAGATGCAGTGGAAACCTACCCTCACACACAGTTGTCCATATGAGGTGGGATGCACACGTAGAGCACTAATGCAACATATATGTGTCATGTATTTGTACTGGAAGTACTCGCCACATTGAAATCCATTTATATAATTATACAAACACTCATCCTCACTATTAGCAAAGTTGTGGTATGTGAGAGAGAGAGAGAGAGAGAGAGAGAGAGAGAGAGAGAGAGAGAGAGATGTAGGCTGAAACAAAGATAATCAATTTACAAATCAACCATGTTGCAAGGGTGCTTATCATCTATATTCTATGCTTTTGATTGTTTACGCTCTCTGTCTCTTATTCTTCACAAAAAGTCTCAGAGAAATTTTCCATACCCAACTGCATCTATGTAAAAAAAAAAAATGGAGATTAGAAAAAAAAACCCTAGGACGAAAGAATGGGAAACATCCATTATTGCACATCTTCATCAAAGTCATTAGGTATCTACTCGGTGATGGTCTCCAATTTTGAAAAATTTGAGGCTTTTTGGGGAGAGATGAAGAGGGCTGATGCAACCTCAATCCAAGATTGCAAAAATTGAACCTCTCTTGCCATATCTGTGACAAGGGTGAGTCTCTCTTACTCCAAAAGCCCCTTTTGGGAACGTTTTTCCTTTTAGGGAGAATGAGATATGGGTTTCCTGAAAGGGTTTTAGGAGAGAACTAAGAGATGAGGTGAGAGATGTAGGTGACTGCCATATATGTAGAGAGGTTAACGCGTGAAGAAGGAAAGAAACAAGAAATACACCACGCTATTGATAGGCATTCGAAGGAATCTACGTGAGTTAACGTGGAAAGTGTTTGCAACATATAGATTCTAAGGGCACGAGGAAATGGATAGGAAGCGGCCTGTTGTTAGTGGGGAGGTTGTGTGGTGTGAAGTGATTGGGAATTCTTTAAGCTAAATTATCAGCTGCAGCAAGTGAGCAACAGCTTTTAAGTATTTTGACACTTGCTGCAGCTTTTAAGTATTTTGTCCTATATGACCAGGGAGGTTGTGTGGAGTGAAGACACTGGGAAATCTATTCTTATTTTGTCCCGTCTGAGTGGGGAAAATGTGCGGAAGAGAGAGCCCCAATAGATTTCTCTATTCATTAGAATTTTAGAAGGCTTGCAATGGAATAGATTCAGCTATGGACTCAGAAGTTTGATAAAAAATTATTATTATTATTATTATTATTATTATTATTATTTTGAAGTATACAAGTAACAAGAATCATAACATATCAATTAAATATACAAGTAGGTAGGCATGAAAGAATATTACTTAAGAATCAAGGTAAGGTAGTAGAACAAAACTTTAATATCGTATCATGTGCTTAAAAAAGTACAAAGTACTAAAGTTTATCACAATGAGTAGTTAACACTAGCACGGGGCTAAAATGGAGAGGCAAACACTCCACCATAATAATATGGTGCATTTATACTTAGATTTTCCCTTACATAACTATGTGGATAATTAGAAGATTAGATTATATCCTTGTGTAAAGAACCATAATAATTGAATCTTTATCATTGGGTTAGAATAAAAATAAAATTCAATATTTGAAGTCTCAAAAAATATTTAATCCAATGCCCATGACATTAGTGGTTTATAGAGGTGCAATATAGTTTCTAAATTCCTTAAAATGATTTACCTACTACTATAAGCTTGGTTCCCACTCTCTTCCATTCACTTCTCTAATCCATTCAACTTACTTGACAATTACTTTCTTCACGCTTCCCAAAAACTGGAAAAAGCTAAACTAAATTCGCTTTCTAAATGCATTTCTCTCCTTATACCTAGTTTCCCTGTAACATTGGTTTGACATATTAATTAGGTGAGTTTTCCTATAGAGCTAGTAGAATGGTTGGGACAACTATAAGTCACCATATATATATATGTTGCATAATTAGAGAGTTGGAAGCTACATTTGACTGGTCCCATCTAAGAGATTAACTAGGCAGAAATGATTGCAATTATATAGTGTTTCAGTGTTTATTGGATGTTAAAAAGCAAACAATTCCATTAAAGCTTCTAAATGTTTGGGCTACATGGATCTCCTTGGATGAAAGAGCCTCTAAAATCTCTAATTAAAGTGTTGAAAATGGAAAGCCATAACGACTCCCTTGTTTAACATTTTCAAATTTTTTGTTTTCAAATGTTTAGTCTCACATTGGTTGGGAAAGAAAAGAAACTCTAGTTTTAAGGTTATAACATCTCCCACTACTTTTTGTATTTTGAGAGCCCTCTCTCCTGTTGGTTGTTACAGTTTAGCAAGGTGCATGGAACCTTATGCACACGCACACACACAAGCACACGCACAAGAGTATGAGCACAGGTGCAAGCAAGGGCTTAAGCACAAGGGCTCTTGAGGCGCACTTTGCACTTCACACGAGCGCCTCGTCGCATTAGGGTCTCAATATTCATTTTCAACAGCCCAAATAAGACCTTGGGTTAATCACGAAGAGAATGAACTACGAAGGAAACCAAGTTCGCAAGTGAACCACCTAGCCAAGATGGGTGCACCGTGAAGGAGGTGTGTCACGAAAGAAATGAACCAGTCAAAATGGTGCATCGTGAAGAAGATGTACCATGAAGAGAGTGCCATCATGAAGGAAGTCCATCATGGCCCAACATCATGAATGGCTGGGCTTCCTCGTGACAAGCCTAGTTGTTTGATGTCCACTAAAAAATGGACATGTTAATGGAGTGGGTGAGAGTGGTTGGGGCTATATATAAACTCCATTTGATGGGTTAAAACCCATTTAGTGGAGAAGAAAAAGGGGAATGAGAAGGAATCAGAGAAGAGAAGGGAAGAAAGAAAGAAAAAAGAAGAAGGCCTATGAGGCCATGGGGTCTACCATGGATGGTGACCAGATTTTCTCTCTTTTCTCTTTTTATACCTTGACCTAGAGTTTGTTTTTGCACTTGGACTTGCCACCCTCTTGAAGGGATAAGCTTAAATCCATAGGCTCTAAATCCTCCACAGAATCAATGGTTCATTAAAGAACAGACACTGTGGTGGAGGTGTTAACCTTGTCTTTGGAACTCGGTTTTGATGTATGGTGTTCACTTCCCTAAAGGGAAACTCTGCCAAAATTTTATTAAAATTTGAACAAATTTTTGTTGATTGTTTTGGGCATACCCAACCACTAAGGGTAATAAGTTGTATAGGAGGTATCGTGGTCTCTCTAGGGAGTGCACTTCATTAAGAGACATGACATGGTCCGAGTTTGGTTGTATCCTAGGGTTAGATTAGTTCATAGTCCCTTGCATATTTAAGTGGGAGACCTTGACTATCCTCAAGAAATGTGATAACACCTCCATGACTTGGATCAGTCCAGTAGAACTACATTTGGCTTGATTCCCCTAGAAAGGGGGTATGTAGGCAGCCTGAGGATGGGAAGACCGATGGCACAACTACGACCTAAAGATAAAAAATCTACTCTATTATGTTATGGAGTTTACTAAACTCGGAAGCTTTTATAGGTCATATGACACCTAGGATCACTATAGGATCCAACAATTTGGGGATATGTCCACACTTTCATGTCGAAATAACAAGTAAAATTAAAGTTATGGAATTGGGACTGTGACTTGCGAATGAAAAAGCTTTCGTGAAGTTGTATTCGCAAAGGAAACACTATTCACGAAGAGAGAGTATCGCAATTAGACCACTCTTGTAAAGAAAAGCTTGAGTTGGTAGTTCTCGCAATAGAACATTACATCACGATAGGATGTCTTCGCAAGTGAAAGGCCTTTGCTATTGATATTGCGATAAAACCTTGTTCGGGAAAGAGTATGTCTTCATGATGGAGATGCTTTTGAGAAGAAAAGGACTTTGTGATGGACATGTTTTTGTAAAGGAAGTACAGTCTATGAAGAAAGTGTTCTTTGATAGTTCATAATTAGTACCTTTTTGATAAGATTCTGCATTTAGCAGAGGAGGAAGATTTCCTTGCTTTCAACAGCTGAAATCTTTGACACCTACTGTGATGTTTTGTGAGCATTTTTAATGTTGTGAGTTATGTTAGGGTGGTAGATTTACGTTAAAGGGTGACTTATGTAATTCATCGAAACTAAGTAAGGTTTCATAGGAAACTGACATGGTAGGACACTTGGTGATGTCTAATATTGTATTCTTAGTAGAAAGCCATATCCCATGGTTTTAATATAGTGAAACAAGATGTCTTTTGTTGGTCGGTTGCAGATATGATGCATGGTGTTATGACAGGTCAAGGACTTGTAGGTGTATCATATTTGGAATCCCTAGTAGATGTTGACAAATATTAAAGCCATGTGAAGGCCCTTAGAAAAGTCCAACCATGACTTGTCTAATCAGTTTGAAATGTAGAACACATGAAAGCTAGAATGAAAACATCAATGAGGTTGAAGGGTCAAACAACCTCTAAGGTTGAAAAAAGTCAAATTAACTGACTTGTGCCCGTCGTCTTCTTGGAAATGACATTTTAAGTTAAGGCACATCGAATAAGACAAGACGTTTACGGTAGTTGATCTGAGATCAACATTGAAAAATGTGACATATGTCAATAACTACTAGTAGGTGTAGACATATATAAATGTCAAAGATACGGTTAGTTCCCGTTAACTGGTGTGGGTGTGATACTGAACATATCGTTGTTAGTACCTTTATACATATATAGGCCGCTAGATACAACTCTATTGAGTTGTGATTCCTAGGAGGCCAGTACACTAACAGGTAGTCCTCGATGCTTTAACATCAGAAGTGTGCTCATTTTGGAAGCTCTTGTGAGTGATGCTTGAATTAATTTGGGATTCAAGTTTGATTAAGTTGACCCATAATAGTGTGTTCATTGTTTGGGGATTCAGTGTGTCTGGTATGTACAAGTCTTATGAAACTGACTTGGGACACAGTGGTAACTCATGGCTAAGATGATATTATTAATCTCATGAGTACAAAGCAAGAGTTTAATACTCTGATATCTCTAGAATTAGATCCTAAAATCTGAGAAAGCATTAGGATTATAAACTAGTTAATTTTATCTTGGCCAAATGTGATTAGATTTCAGCACTTGACAATCCGTGTGAGTTGTAGCTGAATGGTTATCTATCTCTAGACATGAGATTCTAAGCAATGAGTTTAGAATCATCCATTTACATGAAAGGATGCCTTATGAATATTCCTCTATTTTGGTATTTAGAAATGGACATGGAGGAAATCCACAAAATGGATTATGCCAGTAGGTAAGCCTCTAAGGTTGGACAAAGAGGAATAGATTGAGTGTTTGATAGATACTAAGCTATAATCTTACACAAATTGGTATTCTAGGAATACCTGCCCTTGAGGACTGAATGAGTCCATGTTTTGGATCTAGTGAGATAATATTTCCCTAAGTCTAAAAAATAGTGGAGGTAAGGAGGCCTGTATTAAGAAACACTAGTGTGTCTGAGAATGGTGAAAACAAAAACCTTAGATGGATGCTAGAGTGGATAAAACTAAGTGTAATTGATTTTGATAGAAGGAGATCCAAATCTACCAAAGACCACGTGGTAGTGCATTGTTATACAGTTAGGGGTGATGCAATCCTTAGGATTGTAATGGTAGATGGTATGGATTGCACTTAGAAGTGTGTGGTGGATCTTCCTAGTGGGGCATGTACCAATCAAGCTTAAAAGAGCTTTTGGATGAAATTCGGTTCTGATGGTATGACAGATGAATATGTTCTCTGTTGACTAATTGGTCATTGTTGTCATTTTTATTATATAAAAGAACTTAGTTCTATGATAGATGTCCTAAGTTTAGTAAAATCCATCAAATTGTCCTTCTAACTGTATAAGAAATTCTGATTATTAAATCTTATGAGATGAGAAGTCTTTCCTTGAAGGATAAACTTAAGAAAGCCATTACATGTGATAGTGAGAAGAGTGTCATGCCTGACAATGATGAGAAGGCATTTGGAAATCCTTAAGTGGATTAGGAGGGACACTAAATTATGGCATGATGTGTTGTGGTACTCTCAATGGCAATGGATTTAAAATCTAAATGAAGTTATGTTCGTTTTAAAGACAAGTGAGAGTTGTATGTGGTGCAGTGTCTAAGACACAAGGTTCTATTAGTCTAGGACTGACATGAAAAACTTAGGGTTACCATTGACTTCTATAAAGCAAATCTATCTATGGATAAAAGGGATTGATGTATACAATCCAGAATACCAAGTGTTAGCTCTCAGAGTAAAGCTCAATGTGATTGAGTGTGTATTGGTAGTAAAACTTATGATATTGGCAAAAGCTAATATGGAGATCAACAATTAGTTAATTGAGATCTTCGTATTTGGAAACTCCATTGAGAATGGCCTTTAGTGAGCTATGGACTATGTGAGTCTAAGAATGCCTTGAATGAGGTTATTAGAGTAGATACACAAGATGAATAGGTAATTGACATTAAATTGTCAAAAGTTTGGTTCATATGTATTTGAGATACGAAGAGCCATGAAGTCCGTTTAGAATGGATACGCTAGTATCTACAAACACAAAAAAATTTCTATTGTGGGGGTTTAGTTAAATCCAAATCCGTGGCTGCTAGGATAGGATGAAGCTCCATGAAATCCAGAAGCAGTATGTGGCTTATTCCTTGGGAATCAGAGACATAAATCCTATTTAGGGATAGATAGTAAGGAATGGTGATATAAGTGGATGTACTAATACATATGCCTGTGAGCACTAACCATTCGATACATATATAGCAATGTCAAGTTTATGTCCATAATCGCGTGGAGAACTCAGGATAGTAATTAAGAGATGACTTGATGTTTGGTGAACCAGGACAATGTGCCTAAAACACGTGATGTACGTAATGTACTTTGTTTAGGTTTAGGTATTTGTTGGACACTTGTGTTTAATAATCTAAGTTTGAAGACTTGAATGACACTTGCTTTGAAAAATTCAAGTGGAGGCACTTGATGGACAAAAATGTCAGAAGATCAAATGATAAATAATTTAGGCTTTACCTAAAAGATATGCATGTTAGAAGGGTTGCTACATGATTAGCCAAGGGCTATTTGAATGTAGTGCCATCTAGGACCAACAACCCACTCTATGAAAAGGCCTTAGGGATTTTATATCCGAATGTCGAAAGGATCAGATAGACCTAGAAGGTGGTGTTGATGGACACCTAACCTGGTTGTCTTAAGTTCAATGGGAAACTAACATAAGCTACCTGAATGTTCAATGGGTAAACAATTTAGTATTACTAGGAAGCACAATCATCACTTTAGTGACTATAGTCCGTTCCTATGGCATTATCACAGAGAGAAATATTGTGGCGTAATACTTCAAGCCTGTAGTCTAAGACTGTGGATGGAAGGTTGAGAACTGAGTTTGAGACTGTAATCGGTCTCTCTTAATGATTTTTTTGAAGACTCAGGTTAGGTTGAAATAACACTTTGGTTGAGCTGAAACATGTTGTAGATGTGTTGAAACACACTTTAGTTGAGCTGAAACATGCTCTAATGGGTAGAAACATACCTTATATGGAATGAACATGTCTTGGTTAGGTTGAAACATACCCTGGTGACGCTGAAATACACTCATGATGGTTCTCAAAAGAGTTCCTGATTATCCGAAGTCAAGTACTTTGATACCAAATATGATACTTTTTAGGGGTGGAAGGTAGTCACTTCTTATGAGATTAGGGTTGTCTTTAGAGCCATTCAGTATATTCAAGATGAACATGGACTTTAAAGTACCAACCATAAGATGCGTAAACCCTCTCTAAAGAACTGGGTGTGTAATGATTTGGGTTTATTAAAAGAACTACTAGTTCCAGGGTACTCTATTATGTTCTCAAACAAACAAAAAACTTTTATACAAAGTGCTGGTTCCAGGGACATCCACCATGCACAACAACCTTGCTTATTTCCCATAATACCTGTTTTCAAAAATTTTAAAAACAAGTGAGAGATTGTTGAAAACAAAAGCCATAACAACTCCCCTGTTTAACGTTTTTAGATTTTTTTGTTTTCAAATGTTTTGTCCCACATCGGTTGGGAAAGAAAAGAAATTATGGTTTATAAGTTATAACCTCTCCCACTACCTTACGTATTTTGAGATCCCACTCTCTCTTGCTAGTCTCTATGGTGTAGCAAGGGCATGACACCTTACACACACACACATATGCACGCGCATGGGTGCAGGTATGGGTACGGGTTTGGGTGAAAGGGCACTTAAGGCACACTTTGCACTTCACACGTGAGTATTATCGCGAGTCACATTAGGGTTGCAATATTGCTTTTTAATGGCCTAGATAAGACCTTGGATTGATCGCGAAGAGAATGAATCGGGAAGAAAACCAAGGCAGCAAGTGAACCGCCTCACGAAGATGGGTGCACTGTGAAGGAAATAGGCCTGCAAAGATGGCATATTGCAAAGGATGGTGTATCATGAAGAAGATGTACCACAAAGAGAGTACCATTGCGAAGGAAGCCCATCATAGCCCAACACCACAAAGGACTAGGCCCATGAAGGGAATTGGTCTAGGAGGGACTAGACCCGTGAAGGAGTTGGCTCGTGAAAGGACTTGGCCCATAAAGGACTGAGCTTCCTTGCGATAGCCCTAGTTGATTGATGTTCACCAAGAAATGGACACGTTAAGGGAGTGGATGAGAGTGGTTGGGGCTATATATAAAGCTCATTCAATGGGTTAAAACCCATTCAGTAGAAAGGAAAGAAAGAGAATAAGAAGGAGCCAGAGAAGCGAAGGGAAGAAAGGAAGAGAAAGAAGAGGAAAAGAAGAAAGAAGAAGGCCCATGAGGCTGTGGGGTTTACCATGGATCACGACTAGATTTTCTCTCTTTTCTCTTTTTGTCCCTAGACCTAGAATCCGTTTTGCACTTGGACTTGCCACCCTCTTGAAGGGATAAAGTTGAGTCCATAGGCTCTAAATCCTCCACAAAATCAGTCATTCATTAGAGAATAGACACTGTGGTGGAGGTGTTAACCTTGTCTTTGTGACTCAATTTTGATGTATGATGTTCACCTTCCTAAGGGAAAACTCTGCCAAAATTTTGTTAAAATTTGGACAAGTTTTTGTCGATTGTTTTGGACGTACTCGACCACTAAGGGCAATAAGTTGTATGGGAGGTATCGTGGTCTCTCTAAGGAGTACATCGCATTAAGAGACAAGACATGGTCTGAACTTGGTTGTATCCCAGGGTTAGCTTAGCTCACGGTCCCTTGCACATTCAAGTGGGAGGCCTCAACTGCCAATATAACTTTTCTTAATAGCATATCTTGGAAATTGAGTTTTGGCTGGGACAATTCCGATCTTGTTAATGTTAGCCCACACCTCACTAATGCACATAACAAACCTTGGAATCAGGCCCAAATCGATCTCACTTAAATGTGGGAGATGCAACCCAATTTCAGCTTAATATGTATGTCTCCTTGTAGCTGCCATAACTTTGGAATCCCTTTTGTAAAAATATTCTAACATTCATCCTTACTTTTTTTTTTGTGGAGGTTTGGGAATGTGTTTTAGAATTCAACCTGAGATGCAACCAGGATGTGCGATATGGAAAAAACCTAAAATGACCAGGTTATGGGGCTGAGGTGAGAGAGGCAAATCCTTTTGTGTTATTGGGATCTGACCCATATTTTTTACCCTATCGGGTTGGACCTAATCTACATGGAGAATAGGGTTTTGGGGTATATATTTTAGGTTTCTTCTTGTTGTGAGCAGAGGTTGGCTCTATTTTCAAGTTGAACATTGTCCATCCTCTTTGTGTGATTGCTATTTTCCCTATTTTCTTTCTTCTATTTTGTTGCATATCAACTCCAAAACTAAGTAGCCCTCACAATATTTGGTAAACATGACAATGTTTCTCTTGTGAAAAAGGGCTTGTCAGCATTTCCATTAAACATCACGGTGGTAATGATATTAGAGACAATCAATTTACACAAAAACAAAGAAAACATCAATTTACAAATCCCCTATGTTTTAAGGATGTTTATCATCTACATTCTATGCTTCCAATTGTTTATTCTCTCTATCTCTATACTTCTCAAATGAAAGCTTCTCATGGACACCAACTGCATCTATGTAAAAATTGGAGATAGAAAAACTACGACAAAATTTACCAAAAAAATGATGAAAAACTGAGACAAAAGAAGAGTAGGAAACATCTATCATTGCGCATCTTCATCGAAACATCAGGTACCTCCTCAGTGATCGTCTCCAATTTTGGAGAATTAGACAATTTTTTTGGCAGAGATGGAGAGGGCTGGTGCAACCTCAATCCATGACTACACAAATTTAACCTCTCTTTCCATTATGAGAAGGATGATTCTCTCTTCTTCCAAAGGCACTTCTAAGAATGTTTTTCCCTTGGAAGAAAATGCTATGTGATGAAAACGTGTTTGTAGTGTGTATGGTGAATGATAAGCTGAGTTGTGTTGCGTTTGGGGTTATAAACATCCAAAAAAATGTTTAGATGAAAAAGTAGGTGTTCAAAAAGAGTGACCAAATTTGAAAATCCATCATGTGTCAATCAATGGCATGCTTATAGAGATTTGTGTCAAAACGGATAATAATTCTCCCTTTCGTTTTAGAGAGTATAGGAGATGGGTTTCTTGTAAGGAGGGTTTTAGGAGATATGTGATTGATATATATATATAAAGAGAAATAGAGAAAGAGAGAACGAGATAATGATTGCCTATGTTGACACAGACCTCAATAAGCATGCCATTGATTGACACATGATAGGTTTTGAATTTGGTGTCTCGGTACCTAATCTTTTTTGCTTTTTGAATGCCTACTTTTTCATCTGATCAATTTTTGAGACATTTTTAACCCCAAACACAACACATGTCAACACATGTCAGATTATCATTCACCATATACATTACAAACACATTTTCTTCAGAGAGAGAGAGAGAGAAAGAGAGAGATGTGAACGAGCAGAAAAGGACAGACAAGAATGGCCCTTGCAACTCCACGTAGGAAACGTGGAAATCAACTTGCAAGTCAAAGATTTTATAAAGGGCATGAAGGAAATGCATAAGAAGCGGCCTATTTTTAGTAGTGGGGAGGTTGTGTGGAGTGGATAGACGGAGACGGGAATCTATACTTATTTGTGTCATATGAGTACAGAATTTTTTTAAATTTTTTTTTTATTATAAGTGGGTCAGTGGTTCTTAATTAATAGGTGAAGACAGGTTTGGAACCCGGGCTTGTGGTATGAACCTATACAGGATTTACCAACCTAACAAGTTGGCATCTTCAAAGTTCATACTGATTTGTCTATTCAGCAACATTCTAAAGGGGGATGGAATAGATCCATCTGTGAACTCACACATGTTTTTCGAAATTATTTTCTAGATGATTGATAACATAGAATGAAACTCTACGTTCATACTCTCAATGATGGATGTAAGGTTTGATCCAATGATCATTGCATAAAAGGTGTATCTTTAGTGTAAGACTAGTATGGTCCGGCTTCTATATATTCCCGATCAAAAATTTTAAATAATGATTTTTGTTGGGAGCTTTAGCTCTGGACCTTGGATCTATTTTGTTACAGTTCATTCAAGAAAGCTTTTTCTATCGAGTTCAAATTGTCTCCTACAGCCTTAAGTGTGTAGCAGTGATCCCAAAATAGTGTGAAAGAAATTGGTGGGTATTTTCACTGTTTTGGAGATACATGTCACATTACAGACAATTTGCCTCACTTTAAGCTGCAGTAGATAATTTGGCCTTGTTTCTATCCACATGCAATTTTGTAAAAGACTATAGTTTTAACTTCTCTTAACATTTTGAATGTCCGAACTCAGAAGTGACTACAATTGGTAAAAAAGCGTGATGGCTTAAATTTAATTTTCTTCGTTCAGGTTGTTTTGATGGATAGTTACCAATGTGAAAAGTAAAATGGAGGGACGAGTTTCAACAAATAATTGGAAAATGATGATACTAGGGTCTGGTTCACCAACATGGCCACCTAGTTGTCAACCTCCTAGGGGCTCCTGGATGAACTCGTTACCTGCAAGTAACACGTGAAGAATGCCAGTGTGGCACCGGCCTCTGGTACTCCTACGATCAAGTCAGTTTTCTAGTCAATCAAAATTTGTCTTTCTTTTTTGTTGGGCCTTTTCCTTTATACCTGAGTTTTAGGCGGTTAGGAGGTTTTTTTTACCTGTTAGGAATATTCATAATTTGTTAGGAATTTGGCATAGGATACATGTGGTGACTCGACATTGAACGGATCCATATATCATTTGTTATTTGGGACCACCCTAGGTTCCGGTGACGGTCAGTTCCCTCGTGTCTACTCAATGGTCATCTTCCTTTGGGTGGTCATTCAGGGTTTCAGAGTGCTCAGACAGTCATCTGACTCTCGGTCTACCACCTGGTATCTCTTTGATCGTCAGACAGTCGGTTGGTTTAATGCTTATAGGATTATACTGGCAGTCTGGCATTTAATTCTGGACAGCAACCGGTTTAACTCAGACAGGTTACTCAGCCGATCGGCTTGGGCTAGATCCACCCTCATCATCTGTTCCTCATTCCCTAGCCCATTGGTTTACTTGGGCTTTAGGAATTCAGAAGGTCGCTCGAGACGATAAACATACTAATATGTCGGTTTTAGCTTCATTGAGCCCAGCGCCATCATTAATTCATCTGTATAGCCTGTCACGTTGTAGCCATTTTTCCTTAATTAACTCGCTCATCTAATGACGGGGGTCGTTCCTAGTGATTTGATGGTTGTAGTATAACTAGTGTTATCTTTAAGTACCGCCAAGTCCTTCCCGATTTGCAGTTTGTCAATTTGTGTCCTGCGAATTCAAGATTTCATTCCTCTTGCTCGTGTTTAAGGTGGCTTTTTGAAGCTTCAATTGTTTGGAAGTACCTCCTTTCTTTTTACTCGTTTTTGCATTCTTCCTTGGTGTTAGAGTTCTTCTTCTTCCTCTTCTAATTACCCAGCTTTGGATCCCACTGAAGCCCCCCTTGGGTTTTCACCTTCTGGACATAAGGGTCTGGGGGGTTTAGGTTCCCCTACCCGCTCATGGTTTTCGGGTCCACTCTTCAACGCATGAGACCTGTGTGTGAAAGATCGTTAACCCTTTTATGAGAGGGTTATGCTTTTTTGGGAGTCGCCACCAACTCCGGGTTAACTAATGGAGTTGGACATCGGTTCTCCTCTTCAAGGAAAGAGGAGAAGTCTAGACCCGAAGGTCTAGGGGTTTAACTACTAATATTGGTCTATATTCCTAAAATAAAGGGTAAGTTGGTTAGTTGCATTTGGAGAAGATGTTAGGCACCCTAAATACTCTCATTTTTAAGATAATTTCTCTTATTCATACATGTTTTGAATTATGATAAAGTCTATGCCTGTTAAATGTAAAGTTATTGGTCTGGACCACCCCCGTGGTGTGATCATTACAGTTGCACCTGAGACCTAGTCTCAAGTTGCCTATATACCCGATGTTATATGGTTCAGTGTATTCCTATGGTTTTGTCGGGATCAAACTGCATATAGTTCTAGGGGTTTGTTGTGTGTACCAATGTCGGTAGTTAAGTACGTCTGATTGTGAGACTGATTCAAGGTAGATTCATTTTAGATTGTTTGTATATTTACAGAGCACTTGGGTTACTTTGTCTTCTCAAATACTTTATATAGAAAGGTACCCACGTTCAGATATGGTCCTATAACTTTTCTAGAAGTGGGAGAAGCACAGAGAATTCTAGAGTAGGTGTGGATACTTTAGAGACCGGGTCGGATTGGATTCTTGTGTCTGGTTAAATCATTGAGGTAATTCTAAACTTCCTTTAAGTTAGATCTTAGAGATTCATATGATGATCATGGGAACGAATATGTAGATATGTGGTTGTTTAATGAACTTTACTAATTTCTATGTTCAAGAATGGTAAACTTCCTTCAGGAAGAGCATGGTGGATCAACTGCTCATACTGAGACGACATCTCTAGAACCTTAGTAGATGCTAAGGGTGCATGCCACATAGTCCAGATCTGTGAACCAGACCAAAGTGCAATCAAACGAGACCAAATATAATTAGGAGTTCGATAGTTCAGCTCATGAATGTCTTTGTAAACTATAGGAAAGTTGAAGAAATCCTGTCAGAGAGTGAACTGACGAAGGACTCATATAGGTACATAAGGAGTGCTCTAGTATAGTCCAATGATGACCATATAAGTGTGTCTTCCTACAAAGAGATGTGGATAGTGTGCCTTATACCACTTAACCCACCAAGTGAGTTGCTCAAACATTGGATAGTAGACTTTGATAATCGGCCATTATAACCTTGACAGGAAGGGATTGAGTGTTGACATGAGTCTACATAGGGGTCAAGCAGTGACAAAGATATGTAGGAAATGATGATAGGGTAGTCACGTGCTCACAAATCCAAGCATGTAGAAAATCTAGGCAGTCATATAATTGACCCCATCGATGTTTAAAACAATGAGAGAGACTAGTGATGGTCTCTGCGATAATCATAGGTGCCAAGGTCTTGTTCTGCAACTGTTGCCCTAGAATATCACAAAGAACACCGCTAATGTGATGATGGTTGTGGGATAATAGGAGTTGTCCTAAGACAACTAGAGTGAAAGCTCTAAACTTGGTCAGGTTTGTGAAATCCCTAACCTTCTTCCAACCACTTTCCAGAAGGAGATCAAAAGAACAATGTAGATACTCTCCTAAAGCTTCTTTGGGCAAGGAAGTTTTTGAGATGTCAAGTGTATAATGAAGGTCTCTGCAATAGCTAAGCTTGTGGAATGGGAACGCCACACTCATGTCATGGCAATGCTTGCAACCCAGAAATGACCAACTCTTCAATAGTTAGTGAAAACCATGGATGATGGATCCCAAAATGAAGTGGTTGCCTCTAAAAATGGTCAATCCAAGTTGATCTGGGCTAGTGTCAAGGTGGCTCCAAGCCTGCTTTGGTCTCCCAGATTTCCCGCTCTTCAGGGGGAAGGGCAATAAGGGAATTTACAAAATTTATGGTAGTGGTGGAGTATGGCTCAAATCACATAGGTTTGTGGTGCATTCCTACTAAACAAACATAAAAGAGGGT
>JAOXJP010220619.1:0-11710 GCA_025762735.1 Platanus orientalis | reverse complement strand
GGACCCAGAAAGAATTATAAAAACAGTCTCTTTTTTTTTTTTTTTTTTTTTTCTTTTCTTTACTAGCAGTTAAACCCGTGCTCACACGGGTACCTAATTAAGTTTCAATCATACCCGTGAAAATTGTATACCCATGGAAGTAATGGAGAGAGATAGGAGTGTTATAAAAAAAATAAAGAGAGACATGGAGTGGAAGAGAAATATGTGGAGTGAAGAGGAAAAGATTTGGGAAGCCACATGTAATTTGGTGGGATGTAGTTAAAGAAAATTTAGGAGAATGTGAGAAGTAAGAGAACAGAAAATGTAGGGGAAGAGGAAACTATTTTAGGGTGGCCGTGTGACACTCTAAAAATATATAAAAAATCAAATAAAATTAGGAAGGATTGTCCGGCTAGACAACCCTTTGCTTTAGTATATATAGATGGGAGAAGGGGTGGGGGGTCCCCATGGACATGCTGAATGCACATAATGCAGGACCCCAACACAGCAGGAGAGACAGCGTCAACACACACGAATACGGAAAAATACTATTTTCGAACCCGAGATCTCTTTTCTAGAGAGGTGGTGCCACAACCACCGGGCACCTGAGCGTGGGCAATTACTTGGAATCCTGACATTTCAGTGTTGCTTAAAGTATGCAAAAGCATTCGACCAAAATAAAGGAATGCAAAAAAATTAAAAAAAAAAGAAAGAAAGAAAGAAAGAAAGAAGATATGAACCAAAAGAGTTTGGGTTTGGTATGAATGATCCCATGCACTATTTTTTTTATTTATCTTGCCCCTCCCTCTAAGTGCCCTACAACTAGGTATTAGAAAGGTATGGCTACAAGATTTCATCCATAACCATTATGTACAGAACAGAAGAGATATCTAAAGTGACTATATTATAATGTTTCTCCAATCAGATATCATAAGGAGGTACTGTTCCCCTCTGATGTTGATGCTGACCTCATGCATCACAGTTGCACAACCCTTTTAGGAATTGGAGGACGGTTGGTAAGGGGGGGTATTGTAGTTCCATAGATGTGACAGAAACCCACGTACAACAGTCACCATTTGATGGAACTCATCCTTGGTATATGATTTATAAATTGACATCTTTGTTTGGATAAGAAGCTAAAGCAACCAACTTTTCCATCCTTTCCTTCTTTCTTCCTCCCTCTTGAAAAAGGTTTTAGAAGACAGATTCTCTGCATCAGAAAAACAGTCTTGTGGGAAAAAAATTGTTTTCTTCTTTTCTTTTTAACAAGTGGGAGGCACAAAGTCACCATCTTCTTCTACAACACTGTTTAGACTTGTACCACCAATAAGCAATATGTCCTATTTTATCTTTTTTATTAAAAAAAAAAGTGACAAATAAAAATGGATACTTTTGCCACATGGCAAAAGCATATTGGATGGGTAACTAAGGAAAACGGTGATGTGACAAATCAGGTGGTAAGAAGCCACTTGTAAAGAATCTCTGTGGCTACATTTTTTTTCTCAGAAATCATAAAAGTTACTAACATTCTATTAGCCGGTGTGCACTCATTGTATAGAGGGAAAATAACGGTCAAGAACCAGTATGGTCATAACCATAAGTTTCATCATTTTAAACCTTGTGTCCTACCTTCACTTGTTGGATCATCATAGTCAATGGGCCAGAGAAGTTACTCTGGTCATCCTCACATAAGTAGGGCACGTATCATTAAATGGGGGCAGTTTTGTCAATACACAGATAGAATGGGAGGGTGCTGTAATAATCTTCCAGTCCTGTTTAATGAAATAGCCCACAAGTTGATGATCCTTAGCCATCTAATGTGCAGATTCTTTTTTAAAGATTTAGATAGCATTTGTTGCAGCAATACCAAATTAGCTCATTAAAAATACCCAGTTATACTCAAATACCTAACATGGATCCTCCATTTAGGCCCAAACCCAAGAATTTCACTAATGATGATGTAACATTAAGATAGAGCTCTCAGCAAATGACAGCACCAGTGACCCACAAGGAGAAATTACAAGTCAAAATTCAGCCTTCCTTGGCAGATAATCCAAATTCCTAGACCTCTCATATGGCTTGTGTATGTAAAAGTTTGGTACACACTTAAAGGGAGATGAGATGACTATGTATTCCAGATCATCTGGGGAAAAAACGAAATTGGAAAAATAAAAATAAAAAGAGAGAGTAAACAACTGATTCTACTGTGCATTACAGAAGAGAGGCTCATCCATTTACAAAACAAAAGATGGATACATGTCACCCATTTAGAAACACAAGACTGTTCATAAAGACTTACCAAGTATTTACACTTTCAGCAACTCCTGAAAACCAAACACAAGATGGGTACATGTCAAACACTAAAAAATTAAAAATAAAGATAATAATAAAGCAATGAAACTTTGAAACAGCTAGTTATTATAGGTAAGATTACACAGAGGGTACATGGATGGATATGGTTTTCAAAAACTAAAATCAGGACATGTGTACAGGTAAAAGGTACTTGTATCTTTTCTTTAGTGTACTCACATATACAATTTCCAAGAAAAAATATGGTACTCTTTAACAGCCTGTTTGAAACATAACACATTTCACTGAAACAAATAGAAGCCTTGTCACCCAGTTTTTACATAATCTTTTATTCTTTTTTCAATTTGAGATTCTCGTGGTTCTGCCTATTTCTTGTTCTGTCAAAAAAGAACTGTCTAAACACAGGGATGATGAATTCCCATTGGTTTTGATATCATTTCCCAATTCCTAACAATTAACAAACCCATAATTTTAAATGTAGGTTTCTAAACCATGGCTTTCCCAAAATGCCATGAAAAAGCTCAGGTCAGATGTTATACATTGCATAACCATGTACCAGAATTTATTAGGCTGTAAAAATGACAATCAGAGATCCTAAGAGTATAAGCCACCATTCGATTAGTGCCAACTAGATAATTTCCTGTCTGACACAGAAGGAAGCAGCAGATTGGATGGTTACAATTCTCTACTCGGGCTGATTATTAGTCCAGGATATCTCCTAGGTGGGCCCAATGGAATGGTTGGTCCCACCCCCTGCAAGAAGGCTCTGTAAGTGAAACACAAAGAAGAACAAAATCCCTCTCCTCAAAAGTATCTTGTTTCTTTTTGATTAACAAAGATTTTAGTATATCGCAGGTTTCCTCGTATTGCATGGAGTTGAAGAGTATAACATACCTTCTCTTTCTGTTTGTAGATAGAGTCAATCTTCTTCATATATTCGTCAGTCACTTTCTGCATAAAAGCCAATGCATTTAAATTTCAAAATTGAAGGAGACAGCAAATGCATGTAGATGCAACAGAGAGGGGGGGGGGTAGGCAATTTTGTTAACGACAAGAAACAAAAAGGACAAAGGCATGTGGGCCAGGCATGACAGTAAGGAGCACTAGTTTGAGTGCAAACCTGCAAATCACTTGACAAGTCTTTGACATTGTCTTCAGAAAGCTTTTTCTCCTGAATTAAAAAAAAAAAAAAAGAGACTAAACATCAGAAGACCAGAGAGAGAAAGAGAGAGCTTGAAGAAACATTAAATATGGGAACCTTTTCAAGCTTGTCATAGGCCTTTATGGCATCTCTTCTTATGTTTCTTATTGCCACCTGCCAATAGTAGATCAGTGGAGTATTGAAAAAGCTATGGGGGAAAGAGTAGGTGAAAGAAAAAAGCAAAAAAAAAAGAAATCAAAATAATGTTATGAGAAAAGGTTTGGTGCTCTAAAGACTATATATCACACAGACCTGAAACCCATGCAACTACATTGCTAGAGTTTCCTTCAACTAACAAAGGGCCACTAATCTTTGGAAATGCAAACCAATCAAGCAACACCTTGCTTGCGCCTCCTTGAAGTCTTCTCTATTAAAGGGACTGAAAAAGGTCATCAACATTTCTTCCTTAAAACTTCTAAAATTGCCCCTACTTCAGCTGAGCGGATATTCTGATCAAATTAATGGTTTATGTTTTAAGATATTACATGACAATGCTTGCGACACGCCATTTGGTACCTATCCAGCTCTAGGTAAAAAAATTTACCATTCTCAGACGCACAGAAGACGGCATAATGGCATTTACTGTGGATAGAGTCAGTAGATTGGATGGTTACAATCAATTGACCACATCTAGCATTGATCTAAAGATTTCCTAAGTGGAATTCAGCAAATGGGGGGTATCAACCCTGTAAAATGCAAGCCATATGTATAGCAAAGACATTGAGGGTAGCTTGTTTCCATTTTTCCTCTCAGTGCTGGTATTCCTAACAAATGAACTCGGAAAAAAGAACCCCAAGAAATCGCCAAGTTATTAAATCATCATATATTAACCCCATTGTGGCAGTGCATTTCCAAAGATCTACAAATGATGCAACCATACCTTCCCTTCCTCAGCCTGTTTAGCCACAACTTTTAATAACTCCTGCATTTAACATGAACAAAGCAAATGACAATCTATCATATTCAATTTTTTGGATGTGGGTTTTTAAAAGGAATGTCACTTCTACTTCATCTTACATAAGAGCATTAGATTCCATCTGCTTAACCACTTTTCCTGCTCAATCCAAGGTATAGCTTGCCAACAATTTTTTTTTTTTTTTGATAGATAAAGTAAAATATTTTATTAGATTATAATTTTCGCCAAACTTGTGCATACTATAACACAACACTTGTTCGTTTAGGGGAAAAGCCATGTAATAGGGATGCATGATTGCATCGATTGTGTTTGGGTGTATCTGAAAAATAAAAGAAATAAATAAGGTCATAATAAGGGATGCCCATGAGAAAAAAGGTGACAAATGAACAACAGGTTAAAAGGGTAAGACTGGTCTTAGAACATGTAATGGTTCATTTGCAGATTCAAGGGATGACGGTTAGAGTCTCAAGAAGTATTATGGTCATTTAAAAATTATTTACACAATATGTTATACATATGTAAAAATCAGCCTATACAAATCGGTTTGTAAATGGGCTAAGCTTTAAGATTTAAGGGTTATATGAGATCGTGTGTATTATTTGTTTCCTTAAGTATGAGTTGGACTGAAACATACCTTCCTTCTATCAGATGTCAATTGTGGAATGTACAACCGAATCACTTCTCCGTCGTTATTTGGAGTTAAACCAAGATCAGAACTGACTATGGCCTTCTCAATAGCCTTTAAGCTGAAACTCAGTCAAAAGTGTCAGAAAAAAACTGGGAGGCCATAGTAAGCCTAAATATTGAAGAAAAACATGGGTTATTCTGGAGAAATAGCCTTCACCCAATTATTTCTATTTTGCATCAGAGGTATTCCTCAGAGAAGCATCTTTAGAAAAAATTGCCGCAATCATGTAATTGAGTTGATTTATTCCATATTAAAGTGTCCAGGTGGGTTTCAGAGAATGGTAGTTCCCCTCCCCCTCATGCATATGCCAAATCCACCACAAAGCGGAAGGTAAAATAGGAATCCCCAACTTCCCAAGATTTTACCCAAATTTCTTCAATATAGAATCAGTTTACAGAAGCTTACCTAGATTTGTCGTATGGCTGAACCAGGAGAGAGCTTGCATTAGGAGTGCTGATCTGCGCAATGCTCTTCAAGCTGACTGGACTTCCATAATACTCAACCTAGAATATTCGTGCGGCATAGAGTTAAAGACGAAACCTTAAAGAACAAAAATAAGTAATTCACAAATAACAACAATCCTAAAAATAGTAAGGAATATAAACAGATTTTTCACCACCAAAGACTAATTTCAACTCCAAAGCAGCTAAATGGAGACCAAATCCAGCCTAACCCAAAGCTGCATATCATGGTCTCATTAGAAAACCCATGCTAGAGAAAAACACAAAACATATAGAAAACCAAAAATTATGCACAAAAGAATCCCTACTTCCAAAACGGTTGGGTTTGGTTGGGCTGTAGGAGACCCACAATGGACAAACATGTAGGTACTCTAGAAATGGCTCGGTCAGATTCATTGCCTTACAGCTGAGCAAACAACTAGATCCTCACCATGTAACATCACCATCATCATCATCAGAGCCTTGTTAGTTGTCCCAACTATTTGGGATCAACTGTACAAATCCCGTTCCCTTGTATCATCCATAGTCACATCCTCTGTTAATGCTTCCAAATTCAATCCTCTTTCAGTACCTCAATACATGTCCTTTTTAGCCCCCTTTTCCTCATAGAGCAATTCACGTACTCAGTGAGCTCTTCCTCACTAATACTTTTTTTTTTTTTTGGTGAAAACCTCCTTACTAATACTGCCAATGATCAATGTTGTATATGACCAAGCCATCTCAAATGAGTCTCATTTAATTTATCATCTATTGGTGCTACTCCTGACATAGCTTGGATGAGCTCATTCCTAATTCTTTCTTTCCCAATCTTACCACTCATGACTTGTCCATCTCAACAACCTCATCTTGGCTAAATTCATTCTATAATATGTTGTTTCTTCCATCCTTCTACTTCATAAAGTGTAGCAGGTCTGATTGTTGTCTTGCTAAATCTTTCCCGACCACAAGAAAACCAAGGATGTTAAAAAGTTCTAATTTGTTAATTTTATATCAATAAATATTTCTGCAGATAATTGTTCAATCATCCTTTGAAATAAAAAGATGTTTACATTGAAATGAAAAGATGTTTACATAAGGAAATGAAGTTTTCGAAATATTTTTTGAATAAGATAAAAGAGAGCAACTCTTTAGTCTTTACCGCCATTGATCTTGTTTTCCAAGGTAAATCATGCATGAAATTTTACCTCGTAAGTTCCCCTCTTATGACTAATTTGGGATTAAATGCCTGTGATTCACTCTTATTATTAGAATACCGACACCACAACCACCCACCAATGAATTTTCCTAAGGTAGTTTTCATCCCAAAGGAGATATAATGTTCTTTGATGTGAAATATAAATGGTGCGTATAAGATTTAGTTTCCAAGTAGATTTTGTATCCGAATCATGGCAAAAAAACACCAAATATCCTTCCCTCATGCTTTTCTTTCTGCTGCCACTCCTTCAGAGATTGATTCATGACTTTTCCATCCAACTATCGATGTATTATGGTGGTCTAGGTATCAAGAGGATTCGAACTCATAATAAGGCCCTCCTTGCTAAATGACTTTGGAGATTTAGGGTAGAGCAAGATAGCTTATGGTGTTGGGTTTCGGTGGCTAGATTTGGTGAGAAATTATGTTGGGAACCCAAAGACGTCAGGGAGAGACATTGTTGTGGGATTTGGAAATCCATAATGTCAAGAAGGGAGAATTTTTTGAAGTGTATTAAGTTTACCCTAGGATTGGGAAAAAATATCAGATTTTGAAAGGATTTATGGGTTGGGGTGACTCCACTCATGGAGACATCTCTAAATATTTTCCAATAGGCATTGGACCATCATATCTCAGTGGCAAAGTGTTATGATGATAATAGAAGAATTTGGGATCCTAAACTAAGAAGAGACCCAAACGATTGGGAGGTAGAAGAGATACTTAATTTACTGGCGATTTTAGGTAATCTCAAGCCTAACAATGACAAGGGAGATGGGTGGCTTTCGAAGTTGAATCAAAAGGGATGCTTCGCATCTAAATCATTCTATTCTGAGTTGTCAAATTGTCCAATGATTTCGTTTCCCCGTAAAGGCAATTGGATCCTGAGCATCCCATCTAGAATTTCGTTCTTTATGTGGAATTGTTTCCTGGATAAAATACTAAATCTTGATCATTTTCAGAGTAGAGGTTGGTATTTGGCTAATAGATGTACTTTATGCATGGAAGAAGAAGAATCGGTAAGTCATCTTTTCATTCATTGTCCTTTGGCTACAAGGATGTAGTACTTTTTCCTTTCTCATTTTCAAATTCCTTGAGTTTTTTCAATGCTCTTTAATGAGTTGATGATGCAGCAACTCTAACTTGATTCGAAAGGACTTAACTTCTTTGGAAGCCTAAGCCTAAACTATTTGGAAAGGGCCCTAGAGGAGGAAAATTTGTCAAGAGGTAATGAAATTTTATTTAATTTATTTTTAGGAATTTGTTTAGTGTTGTTTCTAGCAGAGATTTTATATTAAAGGTGCATTATGTAATAAGGCATATAATTGCCAAGGGTATAGGTGCCAACCGGAGTTTATTTGAGTTTTGTTTGGAATAAATGTAAGTGGGTAGTAAGAGTCCTAATAGGATTAAGAGTCATAAGGAGTCTTTATAAATAAAAAAAGTCAATAGTTTGTAATCAGATTTTGGTGATTTGAATAAATAATTTTGGAGCTTTTGTGGAGTCCACGTCCTAGACAGGTATCTCTTTCTCTCTCCTTTTTTCTCTCTCACGTTTCTCTCTCTTCTTCCCACGATCTCCTCTCTTTTCTTTTTTTCTTTCTTCCTTCTTGATCTTGATTAATATTTTTGTTGTTTTCTTGATCTACTCACACTGTTATTCGAATTTTAGATTGAAGATTTAATAAAGAACATTTCTTTACTACAATCTTGAATCTAAAAATTTGCATACAACATTTCCTTATCATCTTCTTCTAATTCTTCACCAAGAAACTATCAAGAAACCCTTTTTTGACTGGCTTAATCTATTTCCCTTTGTTCTTTCACCTTTTCTTGATTCAAGAATTTAATTTTTTATGAATCTTTTAGTTGAATCTTGAATTCTTGAAATTGTTTTAATTGAATTTCTATTATTTCTTTAATTTAAGAATCATTATTTGTATTCTTTAAAGTGTTTTGCATCATATCACCATAATCCCATATTGTACTCATCGAAAAAGAAAAAAAAATTCCATATTGTAGGAATCCATTCTTTTGGATATCCTACATCAATTGATTTTGGGATAGTGGCTGGGTGATCTTGGGAGTTTTTTCAGGACATTTGGCACGCCCTACCGGGGGCTATTTGTTGGGGATTGTAGAAGGAAAGAAACGGCAGGATTTTTTAGGATAAACATTGATATCATAGCGAGTTGGTAGTCTTTATATACAATATTCTTTTTGAGTGGGTCTCGGTATGGGGTTCTTTTGATGAGAAGGAATGGCATGCCATATGGTGTGAGGAGTTATAACTTATGTTTTTGGTAGGGGATAATTTTGTTGTTTTTATATGTCATCATCACTTCGCGGTGATCCCTATCTTTTGTAATTGTTACTGTTTGTTTTCCTTATCTATAATAAATGATCTTTTTACCTCTAAAAATAAATAAAAACTATCGAAGTATAGGTGTCGGCTATGCATTTGGTTCTAGAATTTTAGGTATTGAACTTGCTTTACACCCAAATATCAAGATACAAGAATATGAATATATAGGGCTTGAATTATTTACTATTCCCAATTTTTTAAATATGTTTTACACGTATTTGAATTTATATTTTATTATAGCTAAGCCTTATCCGATATAATCCCGTAATTCACTTTAAGTTGTGTTGTTGTTGAAGATATTAATTTGTGTTTCTCTTAACACCTTAAGATTTTGAGAAAGTTGGTTAATTCACTCTTAATATGGTATCGAAGCCAAAGGAGGTGATCCAAAAACTTCAGGCCATGCAAAACTAGCAGGAGATTTCGTTGATGTTAGCAATTATAAGATTGATATCAATAGGCTATATGGACAAGCTTCTTAGTATTATAAAGCAATTATGGATTTTGGTGGTCACAATTTATGGCATTTTTGGTTGCAATCTCAAGGTGTTTTGAGTTGATCTAGCAATTTTTATGGATTTTTTTTGGGAAAATTGAATTAAAACCATAATATGGAGAAAGCTTCATTGTAATCACACAGGGGTTTCTCAATGGGTAAATTGATCAATTTCAATCACATTCTATTTGGTAAACCTAATGCAACAAATCTCAGCTAATTTGGTTAAGATTTGAGAGAGTTGCATTAAATTTCCCTTTCCCCCAATGTGTTCACAGTGAATTAACCAACTCTCCCAAAACCTTAAGGTTGTAAGAGAGTAATGCAGGGGCATTTTCACACCGGGCTCGAGTGGGGCAGCCTATGAAAGATGGGGGCACACTCGGGGTGGGGCGACTCGTTAGAGGATGGCGACCCGTGAGAGGTGGGGCCCAGGAAGGAGGGTTCAACCGAGGACCTGGCCTAGCTTGGGCTAT
The DNA here is from genome assembly GCA_025762735.1 of Platanus orientalis. Lineage (NCBI taxonomy): Eukaryota > Viridiplantae > Streptophyta > Magnoliopsida > Proteales > Platanaceae > Platanus > Platanus orientalis. The sequence goes on along the minus strand of JAOXJP010220619.1, from coordinate 1,629 downwards.
AAAATAAAGGGATTGATTCGCCTCCCTCTATTAGACTATCAGTTCGAGCTTTTAGAGAAAGTGGCTAGTCGTCCTGCATCAAAGTGATATCAGAGCAGGAGGTCTCGTGTTTGAAACTCCTCACCAGGGGTGATTAATGCAAAGACATTTTCACACTGGGCTCAAGTGGGACAGCCTGTGAGAGATGGGGGCGCACTCGGGGTGGGACGACTCTTGAGAGGCGGGCGACCCATGAGAGGTGGGGTCCACGAAGGAGAGTTCGATTGAGGACCTGACCTAACTTAAGTTATAAGATAAAGGGATTGATTCGCCTCCCTCTATCAATTCGAGCTTTTAGAGAAAGTGGCTAGTCGTCCTGCATCAGAGAGGTTAGAGCTAATATACCTGACATATATTTTAATACTCCTCCTCAGGAAGAATACTCCTAGATACGGCATGCACACTCCAACACTACTAAGGGAAACTACGTGCGAGACCCAAGAGAATAATTGCATCCATGGGAGGATTTGAACTCGCATTCTAGCTTAGCTCTAATACCACGTTAACAGTGAATTAACCAGCTCTCTTAAAACCTTAAGGTTGTAGGAGAGATTAGAGCTAATATATTTGACATATATTTTAATACTCCCCCTCAAGAGGAATACTCCTAGATACGGCATCACACTACGGCACAACCAAGGGAAAATAGGTGCAAGACCGGAGAGAATAATTGCATCCACATGGGGATCAGTCATTGGCTTCATACTATTCTGCTCTTCGTAGTTTATGGGAATAAATTGATTTTTACAAGACTTTTAAAGCTTAGTACTCAGAGGATGCAGCATTGTATAATCAAGAAGTGGAGGAAAGTTGGATTTTTTAGTTGCTAGCTGGTTTACACCCAGATTATGAGCGTATGCATGTGCAAATTCTTAGGGCGGATACTCTTCCTCCATTGAATGAGGTCTTTACTTATCTATCTCAGGAGGAAGATCGTCGTCATACTATGCTCCAACCATAACAGTTTGTCATTGACCATTCTATGTTAGTATCTTCCTCCTAATGTGGGAGGACATGACTTCTCTCATGGTCATAGTAATGGAGGTAGAGGTAGTGACTCAGATAATTATAGAGAAAAGTTGAAGTGTGAGCATTATGGTCGCTCCAGGCATACTAAGGAGATTTATTGGGACCTATATGGTCATCCTCAGCATTGCTCTTTTTCTAGTGGTTGAGGTAATTTCTGCTTGCAGGGTCAATCTAGTATTCATTATGTTATTTTTTCCTCGAAGCCGGTCTTTACTTCAACACCTTCTTCAGACAACTCTAGTTTCTCTCAAGATGAGATTGAGGTACTTAGTAATTTTATAGCCAGCCTAGAGTTCTCTTCACCTGCCCTTACCTCATCATTTTTTTAGTCAAGTACTTCGACCTCCACCTTCAATGCTTCTGTCATTACTCCTAGTCACTCTTGGATCATGGATTCAGGAGCTTCCGATCACATGACGAATATGTCTTCATTTTTTTTCTTCTTATTTAGTTTGTTCTAAGATGGATTAGGTTAAAATTACTTATGGATCTTATTCTTCAATTGTTGGTAAAGGCTCCATTTTTGTAACTCCTAGTTTACCACTTTCCACTGTTCTCCAT
>JAOXJP010220608.1:0-11710 GCA_025762735.1 Platanus orientalis | reverse complement strand
ATGTTTCTTTGTACTTAGTATAGATTTTAGGTTTTTTGTACTTTCTTTAAGTTTATTCACTTTATTGTATTGTAATTGAAATTATTAATTATAATTTATTGTTATTTATTTTATTATCATTTTTTGTTTCTCGCTTCACGAGAATTTATTGAGCCTCGTTTATTGTTTTTCACTTTCGCATTGCTTCCCGCTTTCGATTCTCGCTCTGGTAAGTATGAATTGGATAATCGCATAAATGATCCAACTATGAAAGTTTATGAGAATTCAAACCCGGGCGCATCATTCGCTTTATTATAAATGGTTTTACCTAAAGAGAGATTCACTTACGTATTGGTGTCTCAACCCAAAGAAGAGATTGTGATGTGCTCAGATTCTCATCGGAGCATGTCTATAAGTTACATTCACAATAAAGCTCCAACAAGACTCAATAGCATGTCTCATCTGTCGGATGTTGTTTGCATCTAAATTTATGCATATTATGGAAGTTTTTGTTAGATATAAATTATGTATTGTCAATCCATTCCAAAACTTGTGTAAGTACATATACGTTGTGGTCAAGTACTTGGTCTTACAAGGCTTGTATTTATAAATTTATAAGTTATGTAAGTCCAAGTCAATGTTCAAATCCTCGTTATTGCAACTCGTATCGCGAACCTGAGAGACGAAGACGTCTCGTGTCTCACAGCTTATCACGGAGAGACGGTGTTAGAAACCGAAAGATGGTGAGAAACAGGGGAAAAGCTAATCAAATGAAGGAATTTTGATTTGAAATTTCAGGATTTTATTGAATAATCACTAATTCACATTTAGGAATCATTAAATATAGGAAACAACCATCTATAATGGTTGGGAAAACCATCACTCTTATGACATACGTTGTCGCTTATGGAATCTATGGAAACATTATATAAGCCTTAGAATTTTTGAATGAGACTTTAAGAAATGTTATAATAAACATCGTTAAACACTTATAAACCATTATACTTCATTACACACTTGGGTATCAATAGTTGGGAATTGGTACCCTCGTGACACACACTGTCGTGCATGTCTAGAATGTTAAGTGTTAGAAGTTGATAAATAACATTACACGTTGCACAATAAAACTACAAATCCATAGACATAAAACATAATCAATGTTAAAAATGTATATAACTCAAACAATAATGTCATTCTTATTCATTGTTAATGCAAAGTATTACAAAATACAAGTCTACAATAGTCAAATTAAAGAAATATAATATAATGAGATAGAGAATAGTATCAGAGTCTACCAGTGCCAAGACTGCTGCCAAGTGTCAACTGCCAACCAGCTTAATCTTCATCATAACCACATAGAGTTTCGGGGAGGCTAATAATCATCATGGTTATCCCTATCACGATATTGTTGAAATTGTTGTTGTTGTTGTTTGTTGATGTTGAAACCACTCTTCTACAAAGCGGCAACAATCCAACCATGAGATATTTGGACTATTTAATACTCGATAGTCATAAATATATCTCTCGTATATAGAATCATCTACTCTTGAGAGCATCCCATATCATGAAAAGTCGGACATTGTAAACTGAAGATGAGAAGTAGAACTAGAACTAGAACCCCGATGAGTCCAACGGGCCTGTGAAGCCTAACCATCCTGATCAAGTGATGATGTGGATGAGGTAACAGAACTGAGCCTATTGGCTAAAGGTGGTCCTACATATTGCTGCTGGTAACTAGGTCCAAAACGAAAAATAGAATCAATCCATGAAGATCCCTCCTGACTCTGTGTACTAGCAGTAGCAGACTGGGAGTATTGAGGGAAGATCCCATGTTGCTGCTCAAAAGAAGCCCCACTAAGGCTCATGCTATCAAAAGATCCAGCTAACATGTCAGCTGTGTGATGGGAACCTCTCTCCACCTCCTGATGTCTCCCCCCTCCCCCCTGACTCTCATCCCTCCACTTCTTTCACACATATTTTAGAGGAGGTAGGCATGAACCATGATATATATCCTGAGTGGCATAGTCAAATTTATCCTATCCTGTGAATGGGCTAATGGGTCTCTATCTCTGACTTTAACTCGTCCCACCACCACCATCCCCTCCATCATCATCCTCTTCCTCCTCCTCCTCCATCATCATCATCATGAGATTCACCACTATTTGAAGAGCTATTACTAGCAGTAGCAGCACTCATATACTCATCATCAACTAATCCACCCATAACTTGGGGATTCGGCTGACCTTGGGGCTGGTTCCATTGTTGTGTTTGCATAAATGCATCCACATCGACTCCCATTTGACTTGCTATATGAGAGCTCGGTCATCCACTTACCTCGTCCAATACTGACTCTCTGTTCTCCTTAACCCACTCGTATAGTGGGTCTTCATCTCCCTCGTCGTAGAAAATCTCTGTAAGATCAATGGGGCCGGTGTACTCTTTCATATTTTGTTTACTTCAATCTCAAGTGTAGGTTGTAATAGACGATCACAAGTTTTTGAAGCCTCTCATGTGCAAGTCTATTTTGTCTTTAGAATAGATGAGATAAAATGTGCTCCAATTCCTTTCGCAACTGGAAGATGTGGTTTGTGATAAGATACAAATGACAATCTTTCTTAGGTTGGGTGTTTGTGTCCCATGCAATACCCACCACTCAGCTGCAAAACAAAAAAAAGAATGTGTAGAAGTAATTGTTGGCTGCAACCTTTATTAAATTTCTATAAAAAATGACATAAAATTACCAACAGTTATCTTCATTTATCCTGCTTTTACAGCACCTTGCACAAAAAACTGCCTATAAGTTAGGATCAGGCTCAAGTCTCGCAATGATTGTTTGTACAGCGTCCAACAAACTTGGATCCATTCCAATATTATCGTAGTATTGGTATTGATGATTTGGATTGTATGCTAAAAATCAACAAAATAAATAACATTTAAAAACATAACCTTAATCAAAAATCAAATAAATATAACTGAAGCAAAATAAAATAACTTACCAGTTAGATGTAGTGGGTGGATAAACATCTTCGTCCATCGAATATTAATGATTTTTGTGTAGTTTTTGTGACCTTTTGGGGTAGCTGCCTTAATTGCTTCTTTCATTAACCGGATGAACTAATAAATGTATCCTATGGTTGGTTTTGTCCCCATCAACCATCCTTAGGACCCTCACCACTGGTTTTAATATATTTATTACTGTGCAACACTGATCCCAGAAGGAATGATTACACACAATTGATTCGACTAATCATCCTATCATACTGTTACTCTCCCTATAACCATACTACTGGGATGAAGTAAACAATTGCTTTAAGCCAACCTTCTTGTTTAGAATACTTTGCAATGTTATGTAGTTGGTGGTAAAGCGTGAAACATTTGGCCGAACTATATCACCTCCACATCTCTCTCTCATCATTGCCAATAGATAACCATGGTTATATATGAAGTTGATGACTGTCCTAACATCTTCCACTGCCCTCCTTTCAGTAGCTCTCTTTCCCATGTTCTTAAACATGAGGTCTATGCAATGAGATACACATGGGGTCCAAAATAGATTATGTTTTTCTATTAACTTCTTTCCAGCTTTCTTGAAATTGCTGTCGTTACTTATAACTATTTGGACCACATTTTCTTTGTCATCCTCCTTAATAACTTCCTCTAACAAGCCACATATGTATTTATAGTCATGTATAATGTTAAATGCCTCCACAGATTTCAACAACACGGTGACGCCATCATATTAAACTAAAAAATTGATGATTGACTGTCTCATAGGACCAGTCCAACCATCACACATGATAGTCACGCCATACTCTAGCCATTTTTTCTTTAATCCACCTATATACTCATCGAGGAGTTCCTTCTCATGATCCAGATACTTACCCATCACCTCATATGCAGTGGGTGCCTTCACACCCGACACTACCTTTGCCACCTCATCTATAAAATTTTGAAGAAGAGGCACTGTAGTTGCATTGGTTGTAATTCCATGAAAGAATGAGAATTTTGAATATGCTTGGCCCACCTTTTGTATTATATTCCCCCACATTCCTTTTAGCCCTCTCTGCTTGTGTTCTTGAGAGGGGCATAAAGCAAGATTAATGGGAATGGTGGTAGGATGATCCCTCATACTAGAAGCTCGACTGATCCCATGACTCCCACCAGTGCCACTACCACGACCACCACTGGACTTGCCCCACCTCCTGCTATCGCTACCACTAACGCCAGCACCAACATCCCTACTAGGTCTCTTACTACCACTGCTCCCTCCCTCCATATATGCAGAAGGCCCAAATTAGGCCTAAAAGAGTGCATACATCAAAGCTATTCTCTCGTGCTGATCTGCCAAGTTTGCTCTCACTGCCTGTCTATAATGTTTCTTTTGCTCATTTGTTTCATAATCAGATGGATATTGTATTCCATCATCATCATCATCACTATCCACATTTACATATTTCAATGTGGTCTCCTTCAATGTTGCATCTTTGTCAATCTTTTTCTTTTTATCCACCTCTCTGTCAAGTGATCCTGTATTTGTCTCTTAATTTGGGGTAGAATTTTGTCACAACGGGATGCCCCTCTAAGTTGCACACCGGCTAGATGTTATTTCAGTCGAGTAATCCCACCACCATACATCTGTTTCCCACAAAAGTTACATATTGCTTTTCTTTAATCCCCACCAATCATAATACCATACTGTCACCCAATATCCTCCTCTCAGATACTACATGACTAGCGAGGCATATTCGAAATCTTGAAGATAAAAATAAATTATATAAATAAATATATATTATAAGTGTAAGTGTATAACATAATGTAGCTAAATAGGACATACAGTTCAAAATGTTCAACTACACTTATACATGAACATGAATACATGACCAAATGTTTGATGTAATTTTTTGGTTTTTTTTTTAAATTTTTTGTAAAAAAATACAAAAAAACATAGTAGAATTAGGATAAACATACTTTGTATGTGTTAATATTTTCAAATATGCTTTATGAATTTTGTCTTTTTTTGGCATTTTTTTAATTTTTTAATTATTAAATAAATACAATTTTTTTTCTTCAGAAATCTACAAAATGAAATATTATGTGTAAAATGGTAAGTAGTATGCCATATAAAAAAAATTAGACCCAATAATGCTCATTTCATGTAATTTTTTTAATTTTCTTTAATTTTTTTATTTTTTCGAAAAAATAAATAAATAATTATTTTTCCAAAATTATTATTTTTTCATGAATGTATAGATCTATCACAAATGTATAACATATAAAAATCTATAAGGATTAGAGAAGAAATAGAGAGATTACCGAGGTTTTTGTTGAGATTTGGGGCTTCGGGTTTAATCCTTCGATCCGACTCAACTCTAACTTCTCAAAAGAAATAGACTCAAATGGAGTTCTATATTTAGCTTATAAAAGCTAAATCTAATAAGAATTTGCACAAAAAAAAAAAAATGTTTTGGGTGATTTCTAAGTCTTGCGATACGAGAGCTTTGCCGCTATAAGATGTGAGATGGCAAGTTCTGTGTGATATAACTGTATTTTAAGCCAAGCTAAGCCAAAAATTCCCATATGTCATGAGACACATGCGAGATGCACGAGATGTCTCGTGAGATGTGGGAATTCCATTGGTATTTCGTATTCTATGCCCTTTTCGTGTTGTGACCCTGCAAAATCGATATGTCTGGTCCAAGTCAAAGAGGAAGCAGCTTAAAGTCAAGAAGCTCAGAAGATCACAAGCATCAAGAAACAAGCCTCATTAAAGAACTCAAGATGTCTCAAGCTCTAGTACAAAGTCACCTCAAGAAGCTAACAATGAATTCCAAAGTTGAACTCAAAACAATAAAGTGTGTGTGGTATCAGTGTGTTTAACCTACCAAGCCTAGGTGTGTTTAGAAGACCACCCATGGACTTAGAGGTAAACTCACTCATAATTTGTCATAATGAAACAATATATGTAAAATCAATGTAATGGACCAAAGAGATAAATTAAAGGTCACTTAGGCAAGGCCCAAGAGGTTTGGAATGATCCCAGAGCTTCCAAAAGCAAGAACAAAGGATCTAGAGCCTAACTGAGCATATTTGGAGATCCAGAAGTAATTTCTAGGATTGATCCCAATATGCAAAAACTCTGTTTTTTTTCTCAGACTTGCACCTAAGATCAATCCTGAGACTCTTAGGATCGATCCAAGGTTGGAAATTTCGAAATATTAACTTGATTTTTGTGCGAAATCTTTCTGTATTTGTGGGATCTTGTGACCATTACATATCTACTCAATTAGAGTTTGTAAAACTCTATAAATAGTGATCAAACCCTCAAATCATTAAGTTAGCTATTCATCTTTAAATCTATGTACGTTTTATTGGCATATTCTTTGAAGAACAAGCTAAGTTTTGTAGTTGTGTAAAAAGATATGACTCCCTTGTTTTTGGTGATTGGGTAAGTATACCCACACTCTCTTGTGCTTAATTGGTACATCAAATCAAAAAAAGTCGTGCACTAGGATTTCAAACCTATAAACCGTCAAAAGCTCCAAATTCTAGAGCTGCAAAAAGGTAAATCAAAACTTGGCTTCGTATTTGTGTAAATATTAAAGCTAAGTGTTAGAACATGATTGATTGGAGCTTAGTTTATTTGTGATATTGATTGGAATATTAGCCCTCATAGAAACAACCACATAAGTGTTAATTAATCCTCTTTAAAGTGCATATCTAAGAGGGAAATCTCTGAGGCCTTTGGTTATATTTGTTAGCAGAGATTTAAATAATGGAAATCAATATTGAATATTAGCCTTTGAGAGGCATTTACTGAAATTCCCCATTTTATACAAATTGGTGGAATCATGATTGAGCATTGAAGTTAAAAATTAGTTTTTGAGAGACAATTACTGAAATTCATAAATCACTATTAAATGAATGAATCATTTATGAAATTATAATTGTAAATCAACCTTTTAAGAGGCATATACTGGGGGAATTGAATTTCTTAACTGAAATACATCTTTATATGTGATTACACCTTGGCTAAAGCCACCGAAGGTTTACTTAATCTCACCGGAGCCACCGAGTGTTTAATAGTGACCAAAGTTCACTGAGTTGAGATTTTGTTGGATTTATTAATTTTCTTATAATAGTGGGTATACTATTTATAAAAATTAAAGTAGCTCGGTTGGAGCTTTTGGACAGTGGATGTAGACCTAGATTGGTCGAACCACTATAAATGTTGTCTCATTGTGTGATTGGTGTTTATTATTCATTTTCTCTATGTTATTCTAGCACCTTGCATGCCTAAAGCAGTCAACTAACTACATTGTTACTTCATCACACATAAACTTATTGAGACAATCTAAAGTGTACTCTAACTTGGAAGGGTCAATAATTAAAAATTAATAATCCCATTCACCCCTCCCCTCCAAGATTTCAGGACATTAATATTAGAATTTCAATTGGTATCAGAGCGGGTTGCTCTAAATTGGGTTTAACATCCTGAGCTAGATCCTATAGATATCCTAGATTGTCTCCAACTAAGGGAATTACTCCAAATTTCTAAATAGTATGTCTATTGTTACTCTACCTCATTTTGATGATACAAACTATGCCTACTGGAAAGCACTAATGCGCATATATCTTAAGGCATAAGATGTGTTTGTGTGGAATTCTATAATCAGTGGTTGGACTACACCTAAAAATGATGAAAATGAATGGACCATTGATGAAATGAATGCCTACACTGCCAACTATAAGGCATTGAATGCCATTGTGTGTGTAGTTAATCAAGAGGAGTTTCAAAGGATTTGAACTTAGAAACTGCTGAAGAAGCATGGAAGCTTCTTGAGGTAACCCATGAGGGAACAAGTACTGTAAAGCAATCTAAGCTTCAATTGTTGACTACTAGGTTTGAGACCCTTAAAATGGAAGAAGATGAATATTTCATTAACTTATATACTAAATTTCAAAATATAGTCAACTCCATATGGAAACTAGGAGAGGTGGTGTCTAACTCCAAAATAGTTAGGAAAATTTTAAGATCTCTTTCGGAGAGTTTTTACTTCAAAATCACCACCATAGAAGAGAGCAAAGACATTAACAAAATCAAAGTTAAAAAACTTGTAGGTTCTTTACAGACTTATGAGTTGAAGCTTAAACCCCCTAGAGAGGACTTGACTCTTAAGGAAGGCCAAACTAGAATTGTGAGAAAGCATATAAAATTACTTAAGGAAATCATGAAAAAGAGCTCCCATCCAAATAAGCATACAAGAGAACATACTAGAAAGGAAGGACCTCAATGTTATGAGTGTGATGGGTTTGGTCATATAGTTTTTGAATGTAATAGGAAAAACAAATTTAAGAAAAAGGCTATGATTGCTACATGGAAAGATGAGTCCGATGAATCAGATGATGATTCAAGTAGTGAAGATGAACCTTCACACATGTATAAGGCGTTGACTGCCCTAACTAAATTTTAAGATGATATTGAAGAAAATTTATGTAGTAGTGAGGATGAAGATGATGAAGATGAAGAAAGTGACAAAGACCTTCAGGAAGTTTATGATGAGCTTCTTATGGAAAGTAAAGAGTTAGCAAGAGCTAACTGTAGACTTAAAAAGAAGAATAAGAAATTAATTGAGAAATTACAAAACCTAGATTCTCCTAAAGAAGTGAATGAAAGTGAACCAAATTAAGAAAATAGCGAAGTAACTCAAAAAAATGAAAAACTAAAAGAGTTAGTAAAATCCTTAGAAAATCAGTTAAAAAAAAAAAGAAAAATCTCTAATTTCTAAGGAAAAAAAATACTTTTAGAGCCAAATGAAAGACTTCTAGGGAGGACAAAAAACTTAGAAAATCAAGTTAAAGCCTTAGAAACAAAAAATCTCTTAGAATTATTGCTCAAAGTGAGGATAAATTTGAAAACATGTTAATCATGGAAAAGTCTAAGGATGATATGCATGGAATTGACTATGGAGATAATGTTTCAAAGCCAAACAAGACTCCTTATAATGGAGTTGGACCTAAAAGTGTTGGTTATAGAGGAAAATACCCAATTCAAGTGGGTAAAAATAAAAAAGGTCCAAAGGAATTCAAATTTTAATACCTTAAGCTCTAAATGACACATTCAGTGTTACTATTGTGGCATGAAAGGACATTTAAAATTTGAATGTAAAATGAAAAATATGATTTGCTTAAATCCCAAAAGACAAAAGGAAATGAAGTAAGAAAACAAAGAGAGAAAATTAGAAATAAGACGATTCCTTTAAAGCAAGTATGGGTAAAGGTTAGTGATCTTAGAAGCCTAAATTATAATGTCTAATTTTTTATGCTTCTTTGATTGATTGCTCGCAATTTGTGTATTATTTCATTCAATGCTAGTCTCTCTATTAAAAAAAAAAAAAAAAAAAAACATATATTAAGAGGGAGAAAAAGAATGAAAGGGGAGAATTGTGGGATAAAAGGAAAAAAATAACCATAAAGTTATTGATATCTCTTCCATTCGCATCATTGCTTTGAGCTTATAATAAAATTTTTTGGAATCTCATATACCTTGAATTTTGGACATTAGAAGAAAATTATGTATAAATTCAAGGGGAGAAGCTAATTGGGTCATTTTTACTTATCATGAGAAATCTCTCATGAAAAATGATTCATTATACTAAGGTGGAAGGAACATACTTCAACAGTAAAATCTTGTGTTATATGCATTCTTAATAGTAAAATAATTTTACATATAAATGAAACCCATTTTTGTTTTATAGTAAATTTTTTGAAAAATATTAGCATAATGAAATGCTCTCAATAGGTATATCTACTAAGGGGGAGAATTGCATCTTATTGTAAAATCATTTTGATTCATGCTTTTGATATCATGCGCTAAATAGTATAACGTTTCCTGTTGGATTGAACTTGAGCTTGATAAATAATTATATTATATTAAATTGTTTTAAGTGTCACTCATATATAGGAATTGATTACATTTTTTTGAGAAAGGTGTATATTTTTTTATGTGGCATAAGTAAAGAAACCACATCTTGAGGAAGGTTCTACACTTTGTCAACTCATGACAAAGAGGGGGAGACAGAGATGATATGATAAAGTGTTGTGGGTAGACAACATGTACTAGGATTTATTTTGTAAATTTTATGTTTTGAAAGTTTTGTCCTAGAATTGATAAATGGGGAGATTGTTAGGTTTAAATTATGTATTGTCAATCTATTCCAAAACTTGTGTAAGTACATGCATGTTGTGGTCATGTACTTGGTCTTATAAGGGTTGTATTTGCAAATTCATAAGTTATGTAAGTGCAAGTCAAAGAGGAAGAAGCTTCAAGTCAAGAAGTCCAGAAGACCATAAGCATCAAGAGAAGTCTCATTGAAGAACTCAAGATGCCTTAGGCTCTAGTACAAAGTCACCTCAAGAAGCCAACAATGAATTCCAAAGGTAAACTCAAAAGGTAAAGGTTGATAAGTGGGTGCATGGGTGTGAACTTGACCATAGGTGGACCTAGAATGGCCTAAAAATGAGTTGCCCAAACCTTAAGAAGGTCCCAAAATAATTGGACCATTAGAGGATCAAAATTGGTCTAAAAATAAACTTAAAATGGACCTAAACTTAAAATGGTCATAACTTTTTATTCCGATATCCGCTTGGGGGCCGTAAGTACTTAAAACGATCGGCTCTATGAGCTATATTCAAATATGGCTTGACGAGAAGTTTAGGATCAATCATAGAATGAAAAAACCTTGGATTTCGCTCAGAAACACCAATGATCAATCCCAAGGCATAAAAAGTGGAAAAAAAAAATATGACAACTTTTTCAAACGGCTAGTTTTTTTACCATTGGAAAAAAGACGGGGGTTTTCAAAAAGTGGCTTTTTCACTCTATAAATAAGGGATTAAACCCCATTGGCTTGCACATCTTGAAGCATTTTGAAAGTTTGAATCCTAAGTCAAATACTTTGTGAAATCAAGCTGATTTGTGAGCCCTTGTACGTATGAGTTAAATTTGTGTTGGCCTTTTTCTTGTGCATGTTTCTATAGGCAAATCTTAGTTAAGGTTGTGTGAGAGCTTCTTAAACGCTTAGTTATACTTGTAGGAAGCTTTGGAGAGAAAATCACATAGTTATACCTTGTATCTCCAATAAAAGGGCTGAGTTTTTATAGTCAAATTAGCCAACAAGGAGACAACCCGCAAAAGAATCAATTCTATCATCTTACTTGAGGTTCTTATCCTCCGCCGAAGCCACCAAAGGTGGATTCTTGCAACACTTGCCAGAGTCAAGTGTGGATCATTGTCCATCGGAGCCATTAGACGGAACACGCCCATTGGAGCCACTGGGAGCGTGCTTACAAGGGAGTGGATTCTCTTAAACTTGTAAGTAAATTTCAAGTTTTATTAATTCTATCTGTAATGGTTTATGATAACTATTAACAAAGAATTAAAGAGGCTCGAGGATGAGCCAGTTTAAAAGTTAACGTAGGCCCGAAGTGCCGAACCACTATTACAACGGTGTTCAATTGTGTGGTTATCTTACTTATCATTCATAGTCTTTAATTTTCATGGTTGCACTTGTTTATTGATCAATCCTCGTTGAAAGTGACTTTAATTAATCAAGTGAAACCTTAAGTAAAATTAACCTTAGGAAATCTATCAGCCCTGCTCCCGCTCTGCTATAGGTAACACTATAGTGTATGACGGAGCCCTGTGGTTTATGATAGGATCATAGTGCTGAAT
>JAOXJP010220597.1:0-11710 GCA_025762735.1 Platanus orientalis | reverse complement strand
CTTCTTTTTATTCTTCTTTAGGAGATGCTTGATCAATGGTTTGAACCATAAGCCTACCTTGTATGGCACTCTGATAGCTTTGATGGGGTTCTTTCCTCCTTAAGAATATTTACCCAGGCTTTTGTTCGGGTCGAACTTCATTTTGGCCATCATATTGAAATTTAGCGGAAGTATTTCAGCCTTCCTTTTCAGCTCTACTGCTTCTTTCTCTGTGTGCACAACCTCAAATTTGTATGAGGTGAAAGTGTTTGGTGCTTGCAAACTTTAGACTCCCAGTATTTTTTGTCCTGTCATTATGATGACATCTATATCTGTTGGTACTATGATGACTTTGTCATTGATGATGAACTTGACCTTCTGGTGATGAGTGGATGGGACAGCACCCACCTGATGAATCCATGGTCTTCCCAACAACATGGTGAAGGAGGATGGTATGCTCAATACTTGAAATTGAACTTAAAACCTTCTCCCTTCTATCACTAGGGGAATGAACACTTCTCTTTGGCCACGACTGACCAAATTGTCTAAGGCCCTTATGTCACATGGGTTGGGTTTTAGATAGTTTAAGGGAACTCCTGGTGTATCTAGTGTATCTTTGGTGCAGATATTCAAAGCAGATCCATTTTCTATAAAGATGAGAGGTATACACATGTCTAAATGGCGAGCTATGATGTAGATTACTTTGTTGTGTACTGTGTCACCTTCGGAATCTCATCCTCTGAGAAGGTGATGACTTGTGGTGTTAACACTCTGGCTACCATGTTTTCCAGCCTGTTTGGTGTGATTGAGGCGTCCATAAAGGACTTTCTGAATATGCTAAAAAATATCTCCATGTGTTGCTTTGATGTAAATAGAAGGCCCAACATGGAGACCTATGCTGGTGTCTTGGATAATTTCTCAATCAAGAACAAGTGAGACTTCTGAATGGCTACCTCAAAGATCTCATTCTCTTTCTTTTCCTCTACTTCTTTGGTTTACTTTTGTGTCTCTGCCTTTGTTTCTTCCTTTATCATTTTCTCTTTCCCTTTGCCCTCGGGATGCAGATATGAGATTGGCTTGAAGAATTTACCTGAACTGGTAATGAAGGGTGTGAGCTCATCTAGCTCATCTTTTGAAAGCTTGGGATCTACCACTTCCCCCACTAGATAGCCCAAGGGTACTCGGTTCAGCAAGTATTAGATTCTGGTAGGTGGGGGAATGTTGATGACTTGGCAGGGGGATGATAGGTCAGTGAGCTGGGCATATAGTGAGGGTGGTGGGATGATATGGGGTGAGATAAATAAGTCATGGGTTGCTGAACCTTCCTCGTATATGTTCACATTAGGGGGAAGGATTATCACTAGGCTACTTGGGGCTATTAACCACATGTGTGCAAGCAAGTGCTCATTTTTAGGAGGGGGAATAGGCTGGGGGAAAGGTCCTTTTATGGTGGACACTTGCTTGGTATCATGTAAGAAGATGACCTTCTTGGGCTTTCAGATCTTGGTGATGTAGCTAGAGGGGTTGAACTGCCTGCTGATGAGACCGATCATATTGACCTACTTTGGTGGTTGGTGGTTGGGGAGCGGGTTTGAATAATGTTTGAATTTGACGGAGAATTGGTGGGTGTGGGGCCAAATGATACTTTACCTTCATCGATTAGGTCTTGAATATCATGTTTCAAATGGAAACACCTATCGAGAGTGTGCCCTGGAGTCTGATGGTACTCACAGTGTTCTGCTTGGTTGTAGCGGTAGGGTAGAGGGTAAAGAGGAGGTTTTAGGTCAAGTAGTTGCATTAATCTCTTTTTGATGAGGTATTCCATGATGTATTTGTAGGAGTAGGGCAGAGGGGTAAATTTTCTCTTCTTCTTTTCTTCTTTGGGAGCACCCGGGTTGGTAAAACTGTTGTGTTTGAGGAAGGATGACATTCATGGCTGTAAGGTAGTTTTAAGTTGGCTGTGGTAGAGGTAGAATGTGACTGTTATTCTGATTGGGCCGAGGGACCTCAATAGCTTGTATGAAGTTAACTTCTGGCCGGGTGGCTGCTGCTTTTTTTGGCATGATTTTAGAGGAACTGGCAAGGGTGAGTGGCATATCTTGTACCAAGCCTACCTTGATACCCAACTCTACTTTGGCAGCTTTGTTGACAATCTCGACAAAGTTAGTTTGTGATGCGATCAGGAGCATCAGTTGGTAGGTGGGATCCAATGTCCTCATGAAAGTAGATATCATGTCCTCCTCAAACATAGGGTGTTTTAGGTTGGATATCTTCAACCTCTATCTGTAGGTGAAGTCCTTGATACTTTCTCCCGTTGCAGGCTTCATACCTTCTACTTCTTCCCTGGTAGGTAGCAATTCCAAGGCCCTCCAAGTACTGACATTGCTCTTCTCCTGGTTAGCTAACCATTTTCCTACATTCTTCTCCAGACTTTGACCAAACATCTGAACCAAGATACGCTCATTTTGTCCCCATTAGAACATGGCATTGCAATACATGCGTAAATGCATCATGGGGCAGGTGGTGCCATCATACTTCTCAACATGTGGCATTTAGAAATTTGGTGATAATATACTCCTGAGATGGATATAGAGATCCTTAAAGTCCATAAAGATGGGGGCCTACCCCGCTTTCATCATTTCTAATTCTACAGCAAGCTTGGCTATCTGGGCACTAGTTTCATCTTTCTCCTTCCCCTTTTTGCTTTGATGCAAACGGCCTATATTCTTCTTCTAAATTGAAAGCGGTGCAGTGTTTCGGCTACACATAGGTGGTCATGGTTCAGAGTGGGGCCGGGACATAGATAGGGCCCTGAGTATGTGATAGGCCATGCAGTAAAGCTTGCTCAGCAATACTAGGAGGTGGTGGCAGCTTAGATACTGTACCCTGGCTGTATGGCCCTCCTTGTTTCATTAGGTACTCAAACATCAGCTTCTCAAACTTGGTGAGGGTAGGAATTTAAGGCTACTCACTGGTACTGGGTTGGCTAAGGGGTGGTAGAGTGGTTTGGGGTAATGAAGAGGATTGACCAGACTTAGAGGTGGATGTCCAACCATGCTGGGACATGAAGTCCCCCATGAATCCTCCACTTCTTATTTGAACCCCTTAGGGAGGGTACCTTCAGGAGTGGTCCTACTTGGAGGTGGGTTCCCTGAGGACACCTCTGGGAGGGCAAGAGGTGCACTGCTTGTTGTAGGAGGAAGTGCCAACTTATCGCCAATTTCTTTTTGTTGTCGCGCCTCCTTCTGCTTCTACAGTTGAGTCTTTGGGGGAGCAATTATAGTTTGCTTAACTAAATTGGAAGAAAAGAAGGGTGTATTGTTATTGCTTTGCAAAGTTTGTTACATTCATTCATAGTTGCTAGCCAAGTGTTTTATAAGTGCATATGTCATACAAGTGAATTCATGTCCTTTAATGAACTACAAGGTTTTTGAAAAAAAAACTTTATACAATATATATATATATATATCAAAAATGATTACAAAGGGAGGGGGTACTTGCCCCAATACATCAAGAAGACAAAATAAAATGAAAATCTAAAGATCAGGCACCGTTGGAGGTGGCGGAGGTTGCATTGGTTCGTAACCCAAGGAGAAGATCTGTTCTCTCAGCTTATGCACCCATGACCATATCCACTAATCTTGTACAAAGGCTAAACTATTGTTGTGCCTCATCTCGAGTCCCAAATCTTCATGGAAAGTCCTACTATCGTTGAGCTCACTTTTTAAGGAGTGAATGAGCTCAGCTTGAGTGGTGTTCCAATGTTGGGTACATTCACATGAGACCTCGGCCTCTATACGCAAAAATGTCTCAACTTCTAAGGTAACCTTGGTTTAGGCATGCAAGGCTCGTTCCTCAACTAAGTCTGTGAATGCTTGCTCGTACTCTATTCGAGTGTATAACGAAGATACTGATTTGGTGCATGGCCTCTTATTCGAAGAGGCGGTTGGTGCAGGGGTAATAGGATGTAGTGAAGGCTTATGTGAAAGCCAATGCTCATATGCGAGTGTCATAGCCTGTGTTTTTGCAGACACTAGTTGTGGGTGTCCTAAGACTCTGGTGTGCGAGTCATCCTATAAAGCGGCCAGTATAGACCGTGTA
Source organism: Platanus orientalis (assembly GCA_025762735.1). NCBI lineage: Eukaryota > Viridiplantae > Streptophyta > Magnoliopsida > Proteales > Platanaceae > Platanus > Platanus orientalis. The sequence continues at coordinate 7,630 of JAOXJP010220597.1, read as the reverse complement.
TGATTAGATGTGTGGTGGTCAAGTCTGCATACATCTTCGAAGACCGTGGGGAAGTCAAAGAGGTCTTGTCTAAGTGTAAATCACCGAAGGACTCATATGGGTATGTAGGGAGTGCTTTGGTGGACTCCTGTGATAAGCATGTATGTGCGGTCCTTGGTAACAAGAAGTGGGTAGCATGCTTTGTGCCACCTAAGACGCCAGGTGATCTATTCAGGGGTAATGCCAGGATGGATAGATGTTCCAGCAACTAGGCTTATAAGAAAGCAAGGTAACCATATAATTGACCTTTAGGATGTCAAGCACAATATGAGAGACTAGATGGTCTCTGAGATGATCATAGGTGTGAGTATCTTCTTTTATAGATGTTGGTCCAAGATGTTGAGTAAGATGTCATTGATGTGATGGCAGCTATGTGATAGCAAAAGTTGTCCAATGACAACTAGAGTGAATGCTCTAAACTTGATCGAGTTATCGAAGTCGTCGACTTTCTTCCAACCTTTTTCTAATAAAAGGTCAAAAGGGTAATGTAAATATTCTCCAGTAGCTTCCTTAGGGAGGGAGGCTTTGGAGATGTCCAATGCATAAAAGTTTCTAAGGTAGCAGGCTTATGAATTGAGATTACGGCACTGATGCCGAGACAATGTTCCCAATCTACGAAGGATTTGAGTTCCTCAATAGTGGGTGAAGGTTCTTGCTCTCTAAAACGGAAAACTGTGGATGTCGAGTCCTAAAAGGATATGGCTGCCTTTATCAGTAGCCAATCCAAGTTGATTTGGGCCAAAGTCAAAGTTACCCCTAGCCGGCTTTGGGTTTTCTAAATTTCTCATTCTTTGGGAGAAAGGGAAATTAGGGTATTTGTGAAGTTTGCGGAAACAGAAAGGTATGCTACTAATTGTACAGGTTTATGAGCCATGTCTGCAAGCACAAGCATGAACACAAGGTTAAAAACAACATTTTCATATATTAAGCCTAACGCCCATTTTTTGCCTCAACGCCCGTTTTTTAATTAAATTAAAAAATGGGCGTTGAGAGCACGATTGGGCATTGAAAGCAGTTACGAGTTTAAATTACCAGCGGTGGGGTCTTTTGTCTCTTTCACATTTCAAACTTGCTTTTTTTTTTCAGTTACAAACTATAGGTGAGGTCCCCACAGCGTGTTCTAGCATTCATTTCCATTTTTTTGATAAAAATCCCTCTTCTTCATCATCAACAATGAGTCAAGGAGGATCAAGTCGCCACTTCCCACTTATCTCAATGCAAGAGAAGGCCTTATGGAAGAACCCCGTGGTGGATGAGGTGAGTTTTTTGACTTATTTTTGAATTCTCCTATTACTTTTCTGAGTTTTTGATTATTTTCTCATTTTCTTTGAACACCTTGTTGTTGATTTGACATTTTATATGTTTTTTTCATTTTCCTTTAAATTGCATTATGTTTCTAGATTTAATTCATTTAAATGGAGTTAGATTGTTTTAGAGTTGATTTAGATGTGTTTTAGAGTAGTTTTTCAACTATTCTCATGGTGTTTTTGGTTTTTTTCAATGCCCGAAAGTCACTACCCTAAATTACAGGCATAACGCTCATTTTTTCCTCTGTTGAAAAAATGGGCGTTGGACTGAAAAAGGGCGTTGGAATAAAAAACAGGCATTGGGATAAAAACAGGCGTTAGTCCTAAGAGACAGATTTTTTGTTTTGCATATTTTTGCTACTTTTTTACTTGCTTTTGATTCTTTTTGTTTTTAAACATTGTTCTAACATATTTTAACATGTTTTAACTTGTATGCTAGAAGGAACATGCAGCGCCACAGCTCTTGGTCTAGGGTCTTGAGCTTATGGGGGAGGATGTGCTCCAAAGTCCAAGCTTGAGTGAGGACCATGGGCTTCATCCATTTTTTGAGTATGCTAGTAGTGCCAGCTAATCGGGCTCTCCTGATGGCGTTGGCAGAGAGGTGGTCTCCCATCACATGCACCTTCCACCTCCCAATGGAGGAGATCGGGATGCCTCCGATAGACTTCCTCATGATGACGGGGCTCTCTATGGACGGTACTCCTCCTCCAAGCTCGAAGGATTTTAACTCGGCGTTAGTGGCCCGATGCATAAGGCCGCAGCCCATGGTTTACTACAAGGGCACCAAGGGTGTCTAACCTTCTTGGTTCAAGAATGATTACATTTGGGCCACAGATTAGAGTTCACCTGTGGAGATCGAGTTCTCCACCCGAGCCTTCCTGATCTTCATGCTGACTCGATCCATATTTTACGGGAAGAACGACTGAGTCAACTTCTATTTGTTGCTAGCCTTGGAGGAGCTAGACCTTGTGGCCACGCGGAGTTGGGGTAGGTCCGCCCTCGGGTGGATGTATTCGAAAATGAGCGAGATCTCATTCGGGTAGGGCCCGTATTCTTTCGTGGGGCTGTGCTTCTTATGGGAAGTATGACTCATTTTCTTTCTTTGTTTGTTTTGTTTCTATATTCATCTTTTACTTGTTTTCTTTAACTTAAGTTGGATATATGATTTTAAATTTCCTCCTGCAAGTGTGGTGCTATGAGTACTTCCCTCCCTTGGCCCCCAAGTGGAGAGCGGATGAGGTGTTTCCCTTCCCCTGTGTGGCGAGGTAGAAGTTTACCCACACCCACCATAGGACCCGGAGATCTGTCTCGGGTTTTAGGTGTGGGCTGGACCTGCTGACCGTTGATTAAGTACACTACACTTAGGTTTATTCATTTGGCTTCATTTCCTTTCCTCCTTTTTTTTGTAAATCATCATCTAACTTCTAATGTGCTTTGTATAGGTGAAGTGGCGCCTGTGGACTCGCTAGGCTTTGGGGGTAGAGGATGCCCTAGATCAGACCTCAGCCTGGGGTTGGTCTCGCCAGAGGGTTGTATTAGTGGCCCTTGGTGAGGTCACCATGTACCTCGGGGAGAAGTGTTGACACCAGGTCAGGGGCGGAGCGGAGGAGTTAGTGGTCCCGCACTCACTCCCAGGTGTGATGGACATTGAGGATGCCACTGGCAGAGGAGAGGAGGGTGTTGAGGCCTCTATGTTCCTAGACTGGGCCACAAATTATAGTGAGTGGTGGGCCACTCAGACTTGTAGGCCATTGGGTGGCCTCGTGGAGCCTCCGATGAGTTGAGCTTATTTTATTTTACTTTTGAAAGGAATTTTATGTTTTATTTTGTTTCTTTTTGAGATTTTGACAATACTTGTTCATTTTGACAGGTTGTTGGGGCATAGCCCGCAGAGGAGGCAACTTCTCTAGTCTGGTGAGGGAGGAAGAGGAGAGTGCCCCCGGTTGAGCCCAACCTAATGGGCCTGATCCCGGGAGTGGTACCTGTGACCAACCTCAAGGGTGGGGTCACCGAGGAGCCTTTGCCTGACGCTGAGGTTCCCGAGAGCTGGGTGCCTCCTGCGGTAGTGACTAAGGTTTTTGGTTTATGATTTATTTGATTATTTAAGCGTTTTAATTAGATTTTGTTTGATGAAGTATAGTGTACTTACAAGTTTCCAGGGAGGTGTACCTCGGTGCCCTCCAAAGACTGGCTAGGTGCTTTGTCCTGGTGGGGCAAAAGGACTAAGCTCACCTAACTAAGGTTACTGCCTTGAGGGCGACCCAAGGGCCGGCTACGGAGGAGGTAAGATATGATGTTGTTTGAGATTTCTTCTGAGCATTTATTTTAAATAGGTTTTGACATGTATTTTACTTTGATGTTTATAGAGACAGGTCCCAGTTCCAAGGGTGACAGGAAGTGTTGATGAGGACACTGAGATGTCCTTTGCTATGCCTGTGGTGGAGCAATTAGGGGGAGAGCAGACCAAGGGATCCATGAGCTTAGGACCTGATAGATTTGAGCATGTACCTCCCCCACAGACGATGGAGGGGATAGATGTTACCATGAGTGGATCGACTATGGTTGTGTCTTCAGGAGATGTCGTTGTTCCTTCCAGGGGAGGTTGATTCTACAAACGTGTAAAGCAGGGGGTGAGGAGAGAAACATTCAAGATAAGGATGGCTGATTTGGTAGCCAATCCTCCTACAAAGGATGAGGAAGGAGAGGATTAGAGGGGATTGGATGGATCTCTCTCCTTTTTATTTTTCTTCTTTTATTCATTGTGGGGGTGTAATTAAACATTTTTTGGTTGATGAGTTGTACATGCTAACCCTTTTGGACATGTTTTGAGATTTTATTTTATTTACTTGGAGGATGTTGTAACTTAGATTGGTTATATATATTTAAATCACTTGAGGATGGATTTTATTCATTTTCTTTGCTTTTTCATGGTTTGGATTTACTTATGGAATGCCTATGTAATCTATGCTACCGTATTACATATATTTTTCAAAAGGGGTGAGAGATATTCAAATTTAAACAAGAAGGTTAAATCTGGACATAATTATCTAAAAATAATAATTTGGACTAATTTTATAAAGTCGGACATGAATTCCTGGTTCCGTTTTAATCAATTATGCAAGCAATCAATCAAAATCATGGCAAACAAACCTAAAGCTAGACTTCTAAGCTATTGAGTGTAGCTAAGTAACTCTAACCTAAAAATGACTAAATATGCATGTTTCATTAAGATTTTATAAGATAGTGTGTACCAGTCGAAACACCTCCCTGCAAAAGATCGGATCATGGGATGATAACTGGCTTGGGTAACTCGGAATGGCCGTGTTGACAAAGTAGGAACTGCTCAGACATTGTTCCCATCCTATGTGGTGATCCAATGTTGGTCTATTGGTGGGTAATGACCTAGAAAGGATAAAATGCAAGTGATGTATTGATGTAATGTCATGTCCTAGGACTCATTTTGTGCAAAGTTTAAAATAACAGAGATGTGTTGCATACAAGTTGTTCAGATGTAAATTTTGGTCCTACTAACTAATTCAAGCTACCCTAAAGCTACGTGAATGTGTTTTCTATCCTATGCATAGCAATTTGGAATGAATGTTAAAGGTAGAGTGTTATCCTAGCTAACTAATGGAGTGACCTAAGTCAAATCAAAAGCAAGTAGGCATGTGAGAAAGCAAGTAGCCATGTGAGAAAGCGAGTAGACATGTGAAAGCATGTATTTGGCATAGATTAGGACTTGTACATGTGGAGATTAAACATTCCCCAATGGAGTCGCCATTTTGTGGACATCGGCGTTTGGGATGGGGGTTCGATGCGTGATACCGGTGCGTGAAAGGTCACTAACCCTTTTACAAGAGGGTTAGGTTTTTCTAGGAGTCGCCACCAACACGGGGTTAACCGATGGAGTTGGACATCGGTTCTCATCTTTAGGGAAAGAAGAGAAGTCTAAACCCGAAGGTCTAGGGGTTTAACTCCTAATATTGGTTTGAGTTCCTGAGATGTAGGGTAAGTTGTTTGGTTACACTTGGGGAAGGTGTTGGGCACCCCAAATACCCATCTTTTTAGGGCGGCTTCTCCCATTCATACAAGTCTTAATCTCATGTTTATGTCCATGCTTTGTTTAGTTAAATTGAAGGCTTGCTAGATTTTTCTCAGGCTTAACACCCATTTTTACTCCTAATGCCCATTTGTCCAACGCCTGAATTTAATTCAGGGTGATAATTGGGTGTTGGATTATGAACAGTCTAGAAACTGTCCTTTATTTTGTCATATTCTAATTTCAGGGGACCCCTCATGGGCTAGGTCTTTAGAGGGATGGTAGACCCCTCTAATTAGCTCACTAGTTGGTTCCTTAGGGTTAGGTATTAACCCTAATGGAAGGGAAAATAAAAGGGAAAAATCATTTTTTCTTTCTTACAGGCTTAATGCCCATATTTTACCCCAATGCTCATTTATTCAATGCTTGAATTTTAATTCAGGGTGATAATCAGGCATTGGAAAAGCTAATCAGCCTAGCTACTTTATGCGGTCTTTTGGGTTGGTTTAGTGGGTCCTAATACTATGAGACCCAAGGTTTCGGACAGGAAAAGTCTTCTAGGGTCACACTGTGCAACTCTAGGGGTCCTGGGAATAGGCCACGTGGAGATATGATCTCCTAAAGTAGGCCACATAGTCACCTGTTGCAGGCCTAACGCCCATTTTCTGGTCTGACGCCTGATTATTCAACTCCTGAATTGTAATTCAAAGGACATTCGGACGTTCGGTGCTAAACCAGTAGCCAACTTAGGTTTTTGGGCCACCAAAGTGGGGCCCAGAGGAGTGGGGTTTCTCCTATGTCTTTATACTAACCCTAGGGTGGACTCACACTCAGACAAATTAAATAAAAAAAAAAGATTTTTAAGCCTAGGCCTAACGCCCAAAATTCACTCCAATGCCTGAATTTCTATCTAAAGCCCAAAATTATACTTGAGTGTTGGGACAGAAACAAGCGCCCACAAAGGTGCATATGCACATAAGTGAATTTCAGAGGTTATTTTTGCCATGGGATAGGACTGGAGAAGAATCAGGGCTCCCTGGGGTGGGTCCCAGATCTCAACTCCTAATTCTTATCCTAACGCCCATTTGTACAATGCCCATTTTTTATTTGACTAAAAAAAATGGGCGTTAGTTATTAGGAGAAAATCCAACAACTAGATTTTTTGGGTTTAAAGCCCTTAGGGTTTTGAAAAAAATATAAAATTAAGTATGATAACAGGAAGTATATACAATCATATCATATAAAAATTTGAGCATTAGATCATATATATATAATTCAAACCAAAATAAGAAAATATTCACCAAAACTAGGTCTCAAAAGACCTAGTTTTTGGGGTCTATTTGGGAGGCCATCTTGAGGCTTTCCACAACTCCTAAACTCACAAAATTAAATCTATCATATCATGTATGTGTCTAGTATAACAAAGTCAAATTTGGTCTCAATCAGACTTCTATAAAAATCACAATAAATTCAACATGATAATAGGTCAAAAATAGAAGCAAGTAGAGGTTGGTGAGCCTCTACTATGTAACCCGAGTTTGAAACAGAGTTCTAGCATAAATTGACAACATAAAAACATACTCATTGACCTATATTGAAGATGGGGGGATGGATTTAACTTGGTTTAGGCTTACCTTGCCTAGGGTTGATGAAGCTTTGCAATTTTCTTCCTTTTCTTCCTCTTTCTTCCTTAGCAAATTAGGGTTTTTGTTGTCAACCCTATGTATCACGAATTTGGGGCTATTTATAACCCAAATGTGATGTGGTGTAGGGTTGAGATTAATCCGAAGGCTTGCTAGGTGTAGGGTGGAGATGTGTTTAGCTAAAGTGAGGTGGAGGGCTCACATTTAGCATGAGGTGCATGGGTGACACTTATGCTAAGGAGCTTAGACAAGTGTCTTAAAGATATGAATGGCTAGGATTGATTTGGGCTAACCAAATGTAGGGTGAGAATGAGAGATTGTTAGTTTACATGCATTGGTTAGGAGAGTAAAGAGGGGTAGGTTTAGATGTCATTTGATAGGTGTAGGTTAGTTGCAAAAATCAAGGGTGGGGCATCAAGGTCCTATTTGGAGGGTCATGAGTGGGACCTTAGGGATGTGAATTTCAGCTCCTAGATCTAAGGGTGAGGAGTAAGGGTGCACTAGAGAGGATGTTCATCTAAGAGTGGGTAATCTAGCCTTAAGGTGTTAATACCTTAATTCTATTAATGAGTTAAATGCCTTAAGGCTTTATCTCACTAAGG
>JAOXJP010220586.1:0-11711 GCA_025762735.1 Platanus orientalis | reverse complement strand
TTAGGTTAGGGTTGAGCCATATAGTCGTATACCCTTATTTTGACACAACAATGAACCCAACCCTCCAACATGAATTGCCACCCCAAGAAATATTGCATTATTGACAGTTAAAGCACATTAATGTAGTTTAACCACTGTAGAGATAGAAAATCAGAACTTGCTTTCTTTCATCACCCCATCTATCTATCTATCTATTATATATAAGAAATCTATTATATATAAGAAAGTAAAGGGTCTAGCTACAGGACTTTGCTCTCCGTTTTTTTGGAGATTTTTGCTTGCCATTTTTACGTTTTACACGTGGTGTCTATATCTGCCAACTTTTGGAATTCTGCACATAACCCAACCCCCTTTACAATGCCACGTGGTTGTTTCTATTTTTTTTTTTCATTTTTTAAAATCTTTTTCGCCTCTGTTTGAGCGATTTCCTTCTTGCCCCTTCTAGACTCTTCTCCACCTCCCATCTCTCGCCCACTCTCTGTCTCTTCTTCAATCCTTCTCTCTTCTCTATTTCCTCCCTCCTCTTCCTTCTCTACCTATTCCACTCTTCGTCGCAGATGATTGTCTTCTACAGGGCGAGCTGGTGCCGATGATTGTCTTCTACAAGGAGAGCTGGTGCCAATGCTTTAAGACAAGGTTCTTCCCCTTCCATCAATAACTCCTCTGTGATTCCCCTTTTCTTTTCCCTTTCCTCACCAAACCCTAATTATCCCTCCGCATCTCCCTTTCCTCTTTCTTTTTCCCTAAATCTTGCACTTCTCTTGGGTTGTAGTTTAGGGTTTTTTCCTCTAGACATGGAAACATTAAGCGTGTGCACGTGAGAAAGCGAGAAGGAAGGGTGTTCCCTAGAACATTGAAACCCTAAGCGAGCCATCATCCTTCATGAGAACAATACGGTAATTTTTTGTCATTGTCGATTCTTCCCCTTCTCTTCTCTTTTTCGACATCTATGACACTGGTGAAGAATCAGGTATGCAACTTCACCTTCTTGATTAGATTTTTTTATGGTTTTTCATTTTTGGTTTATTTGTTGCTTTTTTCTTATTGGTCAGGTCTTACAACAAAATTTCTTCAAAATAAACAGGTATGGATCGATCTCTCCAAAAAACTAATTTCCAATTTCTTTGTTTTTTTTTTTGGATTTGGGGTAAGCCTAAGCCTAACCCAACTCTTCCCTAATCTTCTTATAGGTCTTAAAATGGAGTTGCTAAAGGCTCTGCCAAATTTATAGTCTTAGCTTTGAAGTCTGAAAATTGCACTGTGAAGTGTGAACAGGTTGGAAGCTTTGTTAAATGTGGATATTACACCCTACGTGGATAAGATCATTGCCGACTACATCGGGTATATCATCTTATTTACTTGTATTGTTCTTATATTGCATTAATGTCTGTGGCAATTGTTAAAACTAAGAACCATCCAAAAGCCTATTCTTCTCTCTCCCAAAAACTTCTTTTTCTTTTAAAGCTCTGTCCCCTAACCCTAACTTCTCACATTTGCCTGTGACTCCTATTGATGTTGTTTGTTGATGGACTGTGACAATTGCTGTTGCTAAAGGTTTTCAACTATGGAAGTAAAGACTGAGTTCTGCAGGAGAGGTTGTCTTACCAGTTACAGGTTTGAGGTATTTCAGTTGATGGTTCTTAAATTAGTTTTAAATCTTGATCCTTTTTTTTTCTTTTTCTTCAAGTGGGTTTGTTGCAGTTTTCTTTGTTATTATGCTGTTCATCAGTAGAAAGTTAAAAGATCTAACTTTTTTTTTTCCAATAACATAAGATCAATAGTAGTTGCTATGCCCACTCTAGCAAATCAAGTTTTGAAGAAAATGTTATATGTTGCTATAATTTTTGGGAAGCTTGATTTCTTGCATTAATTTTATTTTTTCTCATGAGTTTATCCTCAAATTTGACTAATTAATCTATAGATCTTTGTTTTTCTGAGTATCCTCCATTTTTCCTCTGATATTTTATTCTTCTTAGTTTATCGGGATTCAAGCATTTGCTATGCTGACTCTAGTAATGCAGAGGAGAGTTCACAGTAGGGGCTGCATGAACAATTTATTGGTAATGGTACCAATTCTAGTATTCTCATTTTTCTTCAAATTCTTTCATTCACTCAAACACATTTCTTGACTCAATGTGGCTTATAGCCTATACATAACTGGTAAGTTCTATTGTATTGGAAAGAGAGAGCTAGACAAAAATACAAAAGGAAATGGTCTCATGTTGGTCTATATTTATACTTAAGTGTTCTCAATTGTTTTGCTTATTAGCTTTAATACACTTTTTTTTTAATTAAAAAAAGGGTATATGTGTTCTTTGTGAGGAGATTATACATATTTGAAATAACAAGGCATTGTCTCAAATGTTTTAGTTTTTCATGCATGTGCTTCATGGGGTAACATAGCTGTGGCACAAGGCAAAAACCTATTGTTTAATTCTTGGCTTAAATTTCATTCTTTGTCTTTGCTTTTGATTCTCTGTATAATCTATTCAAGCAATTCCTTAGTTTCCATAGGATAGGTAGAATAAAACATAAAATTTGGGTTTTTTTTTTTTTTTTTAGAGATTAAAGGGCAAACTTTATTAAAAGCCAGAAAGCAAAAGAAACCAAGGGTTCTTAACAGACTTTGCTTGGGTTCCTTTATAATTTTTAGTGATTTTACATAACTTAGCTTCAGTTAGATTCTGTTTTCTAAATATAGGATACAAATGTAACTAAGCTGCTGTTTTGCATATGGAAGGACATAATAAAATTTTAAAAGATAATTTTTTCATTATGTTTCAATGGCATTCTCTCTACCATTGATTCTTTAGAGTGTAGATTGCAACAATATCAATTATTCTCATGGTATTGTTAATCAGAAACCTATAGTGCTGAACTTTTATTCTCTGTCCTTGCCATAGGTTCCATAACCATTCTGGCCATTGTTGGTTATGTGTGTGATGCTCTATCGTTGCCTCTACTTCCTCATGTTCAAGGTGGTTCTACCTCAATGCAAAGGTGAAAATATTTATATATAATCAGTTCCCCTTCTGACATTGAGAGAAATAGCCCCATTCAAGAAAACCTTATAAAGTGTCTAAATCTATTACTCTAGGTCTTCCCTAATATATACAAAAATGTACTAGGTGAATTCTATATGTTTTCCTTGAGGTGAATGACAGCTTCCTTAAGAGAAAAAGTGAGAGAATGATGCCACCTTTGCAAGTTGTAATTTGCAGAAACAGTTTAGAGCAAAAGATTATAGTAATGGATTTAAAAGTTCAATGATTTGTTATTCAGTCCAATGTTTTTAGTTGATTGTTGTGTCAAACAAATGCTTGTAGGGGTTGTTCACTTTGTTTTGGTAATCTTCACCCAAATATTATTCTTCATCAGGAACATTGTTTCAACGCTAATGAGAAAGGCTACTACTTGGAGTTACAAAATGATATGAGTTTGTAAATGTTAAACAATATTATTATGATTTTTGCTTTGTATTATTTGAAGGTTGTGATTTAGCACAAGTTTGTATGGTTGTTATATCATTATACTTCTTCCAGTATTATGGAGAATTTGCTGAGGTGGAAATAGAATTGGACAAGTTGCAAGGATCCTGAAAAAGATTTTGTCCAAGTGATGTAGAAGTTGTTATTCTTTGCTATGTTTTAGATGTTTTATACATAGTGTGTTGATTTTTGTAAAAGCAAAATTTTAAACCATAAACTGTCTAAGATTCTCTTTAAGATTTATGGAGTCAATTTCAAATTCTACAAAAAACCAAAAATCTCAGTATCATGGTTGGACTTAAACAAGTCTTAAACACGTAACCTATAATGATGATAATTTATCCATTCTTAACACCTTATTGATCCATCACACTTAACAAGCCCAAAACACTAGAAGCATTTAAATTGATAGCTCAACATGTTAATTGGATTTTGTTACTGTTATTACATTTTTAGTATTATATATTTTTGTTAAAATTATCGCGCTGGTTAACTTGCTAGTATATATTTTAAAGCAAAGAGGGTCAGGCAGCAGTGCATCAACCCCCTTTACTTGCGACAAATGGCTTCTCTTTTTATTTTTTCATTAAACTGATTTATTTTTATTTTTCTTTTTGGCTTTCAATGCATCGAACCGTGTGAGCATGCATCAAGACTCGAGATGATTTCTAATCAAGGTTAACCATGGCCAGCAAATAGACAGGTGGATGATGCATTCTCTGATCTGACAAGAGGATCCAAAGTGCTATCTTCCTCTTCATCTGTGAACAATTATAAGCTAACACTTTGGTGTGCTGGTGTTAATAATGTCAAACAATTGTTTAGTTGAAACTACTCCAGTCTCCGATCTGGATGTGACACAATGTCCGACAAAGGTGCATTAATAAATATACAGTGCTTATCCATTTTTTATTTAGCGTAATACCCTCCTTTAACCCATGTGTATTGACTCAAAAACCTCTCTTCCCTGTTATCACTCTCTTCTTTTTCATTTTTCTTTCATCCTCTCGGTTCTATGACTTCCATCACCTCTCTCCCTCTCCCTCCACATGTATGGTTTCTCTCTCTCTCTCTCTCTCTCTCTCTCTCTCTCTCCACATGTATGGTTTCCTTAATTTAAAAACTTTTTTTACCAAATAATCAGTTGCAGCAAATTTTGTTGTAGTATTTTGTAGCATGACCAAAAAGATCACAAAAAGACAAAGGACCCCATGTTAAAACACAAAATACTTAAGGGTGGCAATTCATGTTGGCGGGTCAGGTTCTTGTTGTGCCGAGATAGGGGTATATGAGTATATGTTTCAACCCTAACCTAACTCATTTATTAATCGTGCCAAAGCGGGTTGACCTGTTTTGACCTGAAACACGTTTATAATCAACCCTTACCCGCTTATTTTCGTGTTGGGTTCAAGGGTTCTATGGTAATTCACATTGTGTCGTGTCAATTAAGGGTATACAACTATATGGTCTAACCCTAACCCGACCCATTTATTAATCGTGTCAAAGTGAGTTAACCCATTTTGTCCCGAAACAAGTTTACAATTAACCCTAACTCGCTTATTTCATGTTGGGTTCCTATCAGGTTCACAGGTCATGTCAAACATTGCCATCCCTTATACCCATGCTTTTTGTTGTGCTACAAAATGCTACAGCAAGGTAGCAATTCATGTTGGTGGGTCAGGTTTGTGTTAGTCGACAAAATACCCATGCTTTTTGGTTGTGCTACAAAATACTACAACAAGGTGGCAATTTGTGTAGGCGGGTCAGGTTTGTGTCGTGTCAAGTGTATACGACTATATGGCTTAACCCAAACCTAACCCATTTATTAATTGTGTCAAAGCAAGTTAACCCACTTTGACCGAATCATGTTTATAATCAACCTTAACCCGCTTATTTCATGTTGGATTTGTGGGCTATATGGTAATTTGTGTTGACAGGTTAGATTCATGTTGTGTCAAGCTAAGGGTATACCACTACATGAGTCAACCCAAACCCAACTAGGAAAAAATGGTAGGGAGCAAATATAGGTTGAAAAAAGCTCCATGAAATAGGGAAAGAACACCACATTTGAATTTAACGAATTAAATTTTTTTTTGTGAAATCTCATTTTATTTATTTATGTATTTTATGATATCGATTTTTTTTTCAATTGTTATGATAATTGTGGAATTAGCATTTGAATTTAAGGAATCTATTATTCATTAATTTTATGGCTGTGATTTAGTTTTCTCAATTATTTTTAAATTCATCTTTTTTTTTTTAATTTTTAAATCTCACTCTTTATTCCAATAAATACAATTTTGGCTAATCACCCATGCTGTGCATTCGCTAATTCAAATTATAAAAAAAAGTGATCAATCCAAATAAACACCACGTGACAACTGCACAGAGGATCTGAATAATTACACAATACACAGACTTACCGAATATATTAGTACTACTATTACCCTGAGGATTTGGTGAGACCACCTAAAGTAAGCCCAAGGTGAGAATGACACTAGGAGGCTGACACATCAATGTCAAAAAATGAAAAGCATCCCAAAAAATGTAAATAACTTTTTGGCACTGATGTGTTGGCACTTAATGTCATTCCCACCTTGGGGTCACTTTAGGGGTTTTACCAAATCCAACACTACTACTGCAACTACTACTACAACAACAATAATAACGAAATAAATGTTTTGTCCATAATTTGGTATATAGTATACCGAGGTATTTCACATGGAATAATATGGGCATGGGTTAGATGAAATTTCAAATTCTCACCTATTTTATTCCATTTGACATCTCCTGGTGTATTGACAGCATGAATTTAGAGTGCCTTCTTAATAAACACCTAAGGTCAGCTCACATGCAAGGGTGGACACATAGTGTCAAAAAAGTGATTTACACTTTTTTGGGGGGTATGTTCACTTTTCGGTGCCATGTGTTTGTCCCTGCATGCTGGTGGACCTTGGTGTTCATTATGGCGGCGGCGCACCAAATCTGTGCCAAAGCTTGGCCTTGAGGATTTGGTAGGACCATCTGAAGTCAGTCTAAGGCAGGACTGACATCAGGGGCCAACACATCAATGCTAAGAAGTGAAAAACATCCCTCAAAAAGTATAAGTAACTTTTTCGGTACTGATGTGTTAGCCCGTAATGTCAGTCTTACATTAGGCTCACTTTAAGGGTCACACCAAATCCGAGGCAGAATCCTAGCCTTGAGGATTTCTTGGGCCAACGCTGATACATTAGTGCTAAAAAGTGAAAAGCATCCCTCAAATGTGTTGGCCCCTAACTAATGTTAATTCTACCTTAGGCTCACTTTAGGGGATACTAAATCCGAAGTGAATCCTTGGGCCAATGATGATTTGAAATGCTCCCCTTAACTAACCGAACCACCGCCCCAATGAAAAGTGTTATGTATCCTCAGTCAACGAGGAGAGAGGATTGTATCCACTCATCTTATGTTGCCCCAAAGAAAAAAAAGAAGAAAATCACTTGTCAATGCTAATGTGCCCGCTCCACCCCCGAGAGAGTGGAGCGGATACAATCCACCCCCCTGCCAGGGGACGTTAATTAGTGTTGGTTAAGGGTTCTCAAACCTAACTCTCCCTGGGGGTATCCTGAACATGTGAGTAGATAAAAAATGCTCACCTTAACGAATGCTAACCACTGCTTTTTGCCAAGCGGTGGGCACATCAGCGCCGAAAAGTGAATATGCACCCTCCAAAAAAGTGAAAATCACTTTTTAAAACTGATGTGTCAACCCCTGATAAGGAGCAGTAATGAGCGTTTGTTAAGGGAAGCATCCATAAACCAATCCCCCTGAACCCCCAATCTCAAGATGGGATTAGGTACAACAACTTAGATAGTGGTTAAAGTTGGCATGATTAAAACTGACACGTCAACGCCAAAAAAGTTATATACACTTTTTTTGGAGATGTTTCACACTTTTTGGCACTGATGTGTCGGCCCTGATGTCATTTCAACTTGAGCCACTCCCTAAGTCCTTACACCTAATCCCTGAGCCCAATCTCTCCCTGATAATAAATAAATAATTAAGAAAAAGAACTGTGTGTTAGGCACATTTCCATACATCCGACAATCCTAACCATCCATCTGATTGACCATTTTAATTGACTTTCATCTCAATTTGTTGACCATTCAAAAGAATGAGATAGAATCAAACAGTACTAATCGTCAACTGGTTTAGACCCTAATGCCACTTGATTGGAATCTTTAGTTATCAGGATGTAGAATCAAATACTGACAATAAAATATCCAAAGCCAATTCAAATTATTCTAATCCAAAAAGCCTGCACGAGTTCTACCGTAGAGTCACATTATCTCACCAATCAATATTCCAATCTAATGGTCTTTGCACAACCTCTACATCCTGACCGTACGACCGCAAAGAAGAAAGGGGCAGTTGAAGCCGTTAAAAGACGGATTTGAATCATTTGATCGTCTAACGGCTACTTCCTAACTAATAAAAGAGCGTGTTTACGACCAATGAGAACCGTCCACGTGTTTAAAAACTAAAGGTATTTCTCTTATCCGTTTCAACGATCGAGACAACCGAACCCAATTCAGATTCAAAATTCAAAATTCAAATTAAAGTCGAACCGGTAGGGGAGATAAAACCTATCTATTTACAGATCTGGCGTCCCTTTTTTTGTTACTGTAGCACAATCTCTTTCTCTCTCTCTAGGCATGTTGAAGATTTCTCTCTCTTAGATTTATTTCTCTATGTTTTCTTCTCCCGTTTTCAAATTTTGTTTCGTTTTTCCATTGATTTTCAGAAATGGAGTTTCACACCATGAAGAGGAAAGACCTTCAAGCTTTGTGCAAGAAGCACAATCTTCCTGCAAATACAACGAATCTGGAGATGGCGGATAAGCTTACTTCGCTTCTGAAGGTACCCATTACAAACCCCCTTCTAATTCTTTGTTCTTTAGTTGTTTTCTTCCATGATTTTTATTCGTTATTCATCAAATCGTCCTTAGAAGATAAACCCTGAACCTGAGGGGTTACAATGGGCGTTCTTACCAAGTATAACCCCTTTTTATTCTTTGTTCTTTCATTATTTTCTTTCATCGTTTTTCTCCATTTTTGTTCTGTATTCATCAAATAGTCTTTAGAAGATAAGAACATAATTATATTTTTTTAAAAATTGTTTCACACAGGGAGAAGAAAAACCCAGAACCAGAGGGCGTTCTTGCCTTAAGGATTCAAATGAAGTAGTTGGTGAAAATGGGTTTGAAGTCTTGAAAAAGAAATCTAAGAAAGTTAGGTTCTCTTTTGAAAGTGAAGATATTGAATTTGTGGATTTGGAGAACGAGCCAGAAGAGAAAAAATTGCCCGAGAAGAGAAAGTCTGACAGGAGGAGATCTATGATCAAGCTCGAACCGGAAAAACCAGAACCCAGTACTGAACAGTCTGAGGAAGTTCGAGACATCCCGGTCAGAATGACGAGGAATCGTGCAAAGAAACCAACCAAGGAGGAGGTAACCGTGGTTCCATCACCATCGGTTGAAAAGAAGAAACCAAGAAGAAGGGCAGCGAATTCGGAAAAGATTGAGGTGCAAAATGATGGTGTGAGTGACAAGGATGAACAGACTGAGGAAGTTAGAGACATCCCGGTTAGAAAGACGAGATCTCGTGCCAAAAATTCAACCGAGGAGGTGAAAAGTGTCTCTGTAAGAGACAATGACAAGCACTTTGAGGAAGTTCAGGACATTCCTGTTAGAAAGACGAGGTCTCTTGCCAAAAAATCTACCGAGGAGGAGGAGAAAAATGTCTCTGTAAGAGACAATGACAAGCACTCTGAGGAAGTTCAGGACATTCCTGTTAGAAAGACAAGATCTCTTGCCAAAAAATCAACCGAGGGGGAGGTGATTAATTCCCGATTAAGCGACAAGGAAGATAATTCTGAAGAAATTCGGGACATTCCGGTTAGAAAGACGAGGTCTCGTGCCCAAAGATCAACCGAGGGGGAGGTGAAGAATGTCTCTGTAAGCGACAAGAATGAACCCTCTGAGGAAGTTCGGCAGATCCCGGTTAGAAGGAAGAGGTCTCGTGCCGATTCAACGGAGGGGGAGGTGATTATGGCTCAATCACCTTTCATTCAAAAGAAGAAAGCGAGAAGAGGGAATTTCGAAATGGACGAGATGAGAAACGTCGGTGTAAGTGACAGGCCCAATCATCTTGAGGAAATTCGAGATATTCCGGCAAGAAAGACGAGGTCTCGGGGAGAAAAATCAACTGACGGGGAGGAAATTGTTGCTCCATCTCCTTCAATTGAAAAGAAGAAGGCTGGAAGGGTGAAAAATGTCTCTGCAACTGAAAGGCCTCCTGTAGAAAATTTGTTCAGTAATGAAGTCACCGAAGATGCGGCTGCTGTAGAAACCAGAATGCACAAGGCAAGATCTTTGAGGAGTAGGAAGCCTTCGCGATTGCGGATGGAAATTGAAGCCGATAAGAAGGTTGCGGTTCTGAGAAAAACAAGGAGGGAAATTGGTGAGAACACAGAAGCTTCCAAGATTTCAATAGTTGAAGAAAAAACTGAAATTCCAGCTAAATCAAAAAGGGCCCCAAGGCAACCAAGGAAAAATGCTTTGAAAACCGAAGTTACTGCACTGGGGAATTCTGAGTTTGTTGCTGATATGGATGTTATGGAGGAGGAATCAGTTGCAGAAGGAACCAATGGACAAGTTTCATTGGAGGATCAGGAAGAACCGACTGTGATTAACGAAGTTGGTCTTGAAGCTCTAAGTGTTAGTAATGTCTTACATGTGGCGACGGAACTTTCTCCAACTGCTGCAGAACAACTTGAGAACCAGGATTCACAAAATATTGCAGGTGCTTTCCCTGACTGCGTCTGTGTTGCTAGCATTGAAGAACCAGCGCATGCGAGTAATGCCGAGATTATCTCACAGGTTGATTATAATGGATTGGCTGAGCCAGTGGAGTCCATTGGGGAGGAGGCTTGTGTTGTGGTTCCTGATCAAGTAGTTTCTCAAGCTGATGGCTTCTCACCTGTCCGCAAATCAGAAGACTCGGGTAAGTACATTTCTCCTCTGAAATTTTAATTTCATTTTCTGAAGTTTCAATATATTTCGTATAGTTTTATTATGGTGTTAAATAATTATAATGCAAATTAGTTCTAAACTTATTCAACATGGCCACAGAATATGAAATTGATGAAGCACGTTCAGCAAGAGAGCATAAACAACCAAGAGATAGTGGTGTCACTAATCAAGAAGTTGAAGACATCAGAGCACTTGATTTTAAGGAGACAGTAGAATCTGCAGAGACTGATGGGTTAACTGGAACAATTATGCATGAGACAGTTATTGAGGATCACTTAACTGACTCAGAAGAAAATGAAAGCTCAGATGTAATTTTTGAATCTATATCTGAGGAAGTTACAGAAAAGGGTGGGTTTGAATTTTTTGATGGAGATGGGAGCTCTTGGAACATTTTCAAGAGTGGTGTTAAGGATGCTGAAAAAATTGAAGTGGCTACTCATGAAGTAGCTGTGAAAACAGTTTCCAAACTTGAATTGGAGGACAAAGGAGGTTCGGAGGTCAAGGACACAAACGAAAAAGTTGCAGGGATTAAGTACAGGGACAATGATGAACCTATAGATGTGGAAGAGAGCACACTGAAATGTGGCTTCATATTCGAAGGTTTGTTTGATACTCCTCTATCTGCAGTGAATCCTTCAGAAATGCAGAAAAACCAAAAAATGGATGCAGACTTTGAAGCAGTCACAGTGGAGAGGGACAGTGCTGAGAAGGATTCTGATGAAATTGAAATTGGTGTCAAGGATACTGGAAAAATTGAAGTGGCTACTTATGAAGTTGCTGTGGAAACAGTTTCCAAACTTGAACTGGACAGCATAAGAGGTTCAGAGGTCAAGGGCACAAATGAAGAAGCTGCAGTGGAGAAGTACAAGGACTATGGAGAACCTGTAGATGTGGAAGAGAACACACCAAAATATGGCTTCATGTTTGAAGGTTTGTTTGATACTCCATCAGCAGTCAAACCCTCAGAAATGCAGAAAAACCAAAAAGTGGATGCAGACTTTGAAGCAGTCACAGTGGAGAGGGACAATGCTGAGAAGGATTCTGCTGAAATTGAAAATGGTGTCAAGGATGCTGGAAAAATTGAAGTGGCTACTTATGAAGTTGCTGTGGAAACAGTTTCCAAACTTGAACTGGACAGCATAAGAGGT
>JAOXJP010220565.1:0-11711 GCA_025762735.1 Platanus orientalis | reverse complement strand
AAAACCCTAAAAGCATTTAATGCACATTAATGAGCTAAGACTTTTCAACCTTAGCTCATTAATGGCATTTAATGCATTCACACCTTAAGGCTAAAATTGCCAACCCTTAGATTGGAATCTCCCCAAGTGCACCCTCACCCCTCACCTTTATATTAGATCCTTTAATTTCAAATCTCTAGTGCACCCCTCATGTCCCCCCCAAAGAGCATCTTTATGCTCTCCCTTGATATTTGCAATCAACCACCACCTATCAAAAGGCATCCAAATCCACCCCTTTGTTCACCTCACCAATCCATGCCAACTAACACACCCTCATCCTCAACCTTTATTCAAAATATCTAAACCCATCTCATCCCCTCCCTTGTCCATGTCACTTAGCACAAATCCCTCTAATCCTAGCTGTCCATCCTAAACTAATCATAACCCTACACCTCCATTTAGCTAACCTAATCCTAGCCCTTGATTAAGATATTCATAAATCCAATCTCAACCACCCATGGCATGAAATTGAGGCTATAAATAGCCCCAATTTCGTGCACACAAGGGTTGGCAACCAAAAAACCCTAAAAAATGAAGAGAAGGAGAAGGAAGGAAGGAAGGAAAGCTTGGTTCTTAAACCCTAAGCCCTTATTGGCTTAAGGTAAGCCTAAACCCATGTTACCCTAGCTCCCTTACATTCATGTGATTCATTTCTATGTTGTCATGTTGTTCAAAATATGTTGTCAAGGTGCTTCAATTCGGGTTACATAGTAAAGGCTCAACAGCCTCTACTTACTTTGTTTTTTGACTTATACCTAGTGTATAATTTATTGTGATTTTTACACTAATATTTTGAGGCGTAAATTTTATTCAATTATGCTCAACAGGTATTCCTAGTTCCATATTTAATTTGGTGATTTTTTGAGTTGTGGAAGACCTTGATATGGCCCCCCAAACAGACCCCAAAATATGGATCCTGTGTGACCTAATTCAACCCATTTATTGTTGATATTTTGTAGAATTTTGTAGACATGATCTCTAGCTAATTTTTGGATATGTTATTCTCCTAGTATATTCCTGCATATGACAGCAATTTTATAATTTTTCAATGCTCATAAGGGGTCTAAATGGCCAAATCAAGGTTATTGGATTTTGGTCCAGGCCTAACGCCTGAATTTCAAGGGAATTAAAATTCAGGAGTTGGAAGATCAGGAATTGGACAATCAGACGTTAGAATAAATATAAGATTATTATATATGGTTGGAAAGATCTTTCTCTCAGCTTTTCATATTGACTGACCACGCTCAATTTGGAATTTTATGAAAAGAGATATGCCCTTCGGAGTGTGGATTGTCCGAAACCTAATGCCTAAATTTTAACCTATTAAAATTTAGCCGTTGACAATAAATTTAGGCTTCGATTCACAATCAGGCATTATGACAAACATAGGATTATAATATATTATTGGAAATATCTTTTTCTCAGCTTTTTGAATTAACCGACCACACTCAATTTGGATCTCTGTGGAGAGAGATATGCCCTCCGGAGTGTAGACTGTCCTAAACCATTGGTAGCAAATATAGGCGATGGAGAAATTCAGGCGTTGGCAGCAAAAATGGGCATTGGAGAAATTTAGGCATTGGGATCTAGGACCTACCCCAGTGAACCCTGACCTTCTCTAAACCTATGCACAGTTAAATGACACCTTAGAATTCATCCATGTGCTTAGGCACCTCTGTAGGTCTGTGTTAAAATCCACCTTTTAAAATATTTGGTATCCTATGTTGGGCCTAGGGCAAAGGCCATGGACCACAGAATGGGCTCATCTCTATCTGTAACTTTTCACCCTTTTGGGGCTCATACAAGGGGCTAAAAACCTGAGATCAATTGTTGGCTTCCATCAACTGATGCCTGAATTTCCTCTGAATTAAAATTCAGGTGTTGAGAAATTCAAGCATTAAGCCTGTGAAAGACAAATGAAACCCATTATTCACAGCTTAATTTCATTCCTTAATCTATTTATCTTCGAGCCATTTCATCCCATAGACATAATCTAGGGATCCCTTCATTGTAAATGCCTCTTTCAGCTTCCTAACAATCATAGTAAGGTTTACTATATGCTAGTGATTTTCAAGTGTATCTGATACCTGAACTTTACCTAGGAGACAATGCCCGTGTCATGGCTACTATGTCAATGCGATCAGGTCAAATTAACCTACCTAATCACTACCTTTCAACCTGTCCTGACCTTTTATGGTCTCCATCTTACCTAGGGTCATGTCGTAGTGGTTCACAACCCAAACACCCTAGGAATTGGCCATAGCCCAATTAGGTTCTTAAAACCACACATATTGGTACAACATAGTCTCAACCCCTATTTCACTAACTTGTTCACAGTTTGCAATAGCATGGAGTACTCTGTAAGTATACAAACAATCTAAAATGAATCTACCTTGAATCACCCTCATAGTCAAACATATTTGACTGTTGAAATTAACACATATAACAAACCCCTAGAACTATATGCAATTTGATCCTAACAAAACCCTAGGAACACCCGAACCACAAGATCGGGTATGTAGGAAGCTCGGGACTGTCTCAAGTGCAACTGCAATGATCGCACCACGGGGTGCTCCAGACCAATAACTTTACATTTAACAAGCATGGACTTTAGCATAATTCAAAACATGTTTATATAAGAGAAGCCGCCCTAAAAAGGCAGGTATTTAGGGTGTCTAACATCTTCCCCAAATGCAACTAAACAACTTACCCTTTATCTCATGAATGTAGACCAGTATTCGAAGTTAAACCCTTAGACCTTTGGGTATAGACTTCTCCTCTTCTTTTAAAGATGAGAACCGATGTCCAACTCCATCAGTTAACCCCGAGTTGGTGGCGACTCCCAGAAAAGTCTAACCCTCCTGTAAAAGGGGTAGCAACCTTCATGCACTAGCATCACACGCCGAAGAGTGGGCCCGAAAACCACGGGCGGGCGGGGGAATCTGAAACCCCCCGGACCCCGATGTCCACAATACCCTTCCAAGGTGAAGACTTAAGGTAATGCAAGACACGACGAGCCGCTTCAAGATGTGGAATGCGATGCTTATCCATAAGCTGACTAAGTATTTGAACGAAGCAAACTATGTCTGGCCTTGTGATAATAAGGTAAATAAAATGACCAACAAGGTGACGATAAGCTCCTGGATAAACGAGCAATGCTCCATCATATGACGTCAATTTCAAGTTTTGTTCCATTAGAGATTGAGCTGGTCGTGAACTTAAGTGGCTAACATCATCTAAGAGATCCAAGGTATATTGTATTGGAAATAAGAATCCCTTTAGTGCTTCCAAAAAAATATTTCATTGTGCCCAAGTCCTTGATGGGAAAACATTTTTGGAGAAAAGACTTCAAGGCATTCATGGAAACTATGTTGTTCCCTGTTACTATAAGGTCGTCCACATAAATAAAAACAATTGTGATACTAGAACCACTTGTGGATGTGAAAATAGAATAATCAACAAAAAATTGCTTAAAGCTGGCATGATGTGTTGATGATTATTTTGTAAACCAATTATGTGACGTTTGTTTAAGGCCATTAAATGATTTGCAAAGGTGACATACTAAATTCTCCCCTTTTCTTGTAAAACTGGGTGGAAGGGTCATATAAACCTCCTCATCAAGATCACCATGAAAAAAGCACTATTAACATCTATTTGAAATAAAAGACCAATGCTTAATAAATGCAATTGCAAGTAAGCAATGAATATGAACAAGCTTAGCAATTGGGACAAAAGTTTCTCGATAGTCAAGTCATTCCTTTTGGTTATAACCTTTACCTACAAGTCATGCTTTGTAGTGCTTAATAGATCCATCCGAGTTATTTTTTATTTTATAAACTCACTTGCATCCAATGGGTTTTTTTTCCAGGGGGAATAGGTTGAACCATTCATGTTCGGTTTTGTTCAAGGGCTTTAATTTTAGCCTCCATGGCTTCATGCCACTTGGGATTTTGAAAAGCTTGTTGAAAATTTTTGGGTTCAACATCAAAGTTAATCACAATAGTGAACGCATGATGTGCGGGAACCAATGTTGCATAAGAAATGAAGCTTTGAATTGGATAAGTGATTTTGGCATTAGAAAATGAAGGCATTGGGTCAAGGAGGGGTGTAACAAGAGAGTGGTGGTAGTCTTGTAAATAGGATGGTGCATTACGGGGCCGAGTAGAACGACAATGGACTAAAGGAGAATGTGGTATTACTTTAGGTAGAGGAGCAGAAGGTGGTAGGGGTACAACTTCTGGTGAAGAGATTGAAGGTGGTAGAGGCATAATTTCTTGTGAAGGGACGGAGGATGATATATCAGATATAGAAGTAGGGATATTAGGTGTTGGTGTGAGTAAAACAATGGAGAGGTTGACATCATGTTGACCCGTGTTTTTGAAAGGAAAGTCTTTTCATGAAATGTGATGTCCTTACTAATGAGAACTTTATAAGTTTGGAGATCATAAACACGGTAGCCTCGTTGGCCATATGGATACCCAAGAAACACACCCTTGATAACACGAGGAGTAAACTTATGTTTTATGGAGTTAAGTCTTGGGCAAAACAAAGGCAGTGAAAAACTCTAAAATGATGATAAGCAGGTTTGGTTGCAAGTCTTGCCATCAAGTGGGAAGACAATTTATAAGATAGGCTACTATAAGTGTACAATATCCCCAAAATTTTAAAAATAATTTAGCCCAAAATCGAAGGGCACGAGCAACCTCAAGGAGGTGTCGATGTTTATATTCAACCACACCATTTTGTTGAGGTATACAACCACAACTACACTGATGTATGACACCATTCTCATTAAAAAATGATTATAAGGATACGAATTCTAGTCCATTGTCTGGCCAAACATGTTTAATGGAAGAGTTAAATTGTGTTTTCACCGTTGTAGAGAAATTTTTAATCAAGGAGAGGGTTTCATATTTGTGCCACATCAAATACACCCAAGTGACACAGGAATAATCATCAATGATGAAAAGAAAATAATGTGCACCAATAAAGGAAGAAACTAAAAGGTTTCCCTAAATGTCATAATAAAATAAATAAAATAGTGTTTTTCTTCTCTTATTATTATTAGAAAAATGAAGTCTAGTATATTTAGCAAGGGGAAAAATATCACAATGACAACAAGTAAAAGAAATCTCATTAACAGTTTTTACTAAATGTAAATGACAAGCAGAAGAAAGGTGGCCTAGACGCCAATGCCCAATATCAAAGACATCACTATTCCAAATAGACAAAGCAATAGAGAAGAAACCATATAGTAGAAAATAAAGACCAGCATGTTCTTTACCTATCCCAATTATCATTTTTGTGACAAGGTCCTGGAAGACACGAAAATCAGGGGGAAATGATAGCATAATTTAATGTATAGTTACTTGGATGATAGATAACAAGTTGAAAGAGAAATTTAGCACACACAAAATAGGTGAAAGTGTTAAGTTTCCTTTGTATGTGACAGGGATAAAGGATCTATTTAAGAGCCAAACTGGTTTGTTTGTGGTGTAACAAATAAAATTGGATAAAACATTAGATGTTGAGTCATGGGTATGTAGTTTGTCAATCCCATGGTAAAACAATCTATGTATGTCTTGTAAGAGTCACAAATATCCCAAAGAACATCAACTCAACATGAAGATTGAAGTGAACCAAAGACAAAAAGCTCAAGACATGAAGTTGGGCTTTAAGTGCCCCATCCAAATCAAGGTATATGCATGCATTCATATAGGCATGTAGGATGCATGAGTAAGCTCCAAAGTGGCCTAGGCATGTGAGTGGCCTATGGCCCAATACCCGGATGATATTCCCAAGTAAAATCCCTTCAAAAATCCTCATATCAAATTTTTGCAGTACTCCTTGACCCGTCTCCAAGTGCCTGACCGGTCAGAAGCCTCATAATGGAACCCTAGGGAAGGACAAAGAAAGTTACCCCTTCAGGCCTGATTGATCAGGCATAGTGGCCTGACCGTTCTCCAAGTGCTTGACCGTTCTCCAAGTGCTTGACCGGTCTCCAAGTGCCTGACCGATCAGGCATAGACACTCGAGGGAGTTGCCCCTTGAGACTTGACCGGTCATACATAGGTCTTGGCCTAACTGATCTCCAAATGCCTAATCAGTCAGGGGTGTGACTCAGTTATTGCAAAACTCCATTTTTGATCTAAGGCCACCGTTATTTACCCGTTTTGGGAGGTTTCAATCTCATGGTTAAGAGTGGATTTCATCCGCTATAAGAGGAAAAGTTTTCTCATTAGGGCAACACTTCAAGCATTTAAAAGAGTATTAGAACACTTACCAAATTGGAGCCTCCATTGAAGAAAAACCTCTCCTCCATAGTTTTTGAGCTTTGAAGCCTACTACCTTATTGAGAAATACACTCTTTACACTACTCTCTCTCTCTACCATTAACTAGTATTCTTGAAGAGAGTCACTTGTGGGTTGTCCCAAGAGGAAACCCTAGCTTGGTTAAGCTTTACGATCTTAAGAACCAAGGCTTGAAGCATTGTGGGTGAACTAAGACACACTAGCTCAACAAAGAGCACTCTCACTTGATAAAGTAGCAACATCAGCCATATTGTGGTAATATTTACTTACTCTTTATATTCATTTACATATTGTCATTGCTTTGCTTCCGTCAGAGACACTGTAAGTAGTTCACACTCACCGAAGACACTGAGTGTATTATTAGCTTGCCAAGGGGAAGTGGAATAGGTTTTGTATGTTTTTGACCTAGACTAAGCTCAGTAGTAATGTTTAGAAGAGTGGACATAGGTCATCGTGCTCAACCACTATAAATTTGTTGTTGTGGATTGATTGTGTGATTACTTGTCTCTTTACTATTAAGCTTGTAGCTACTCTTGCACACCACCTATTTGACAATATTCTTGAGTAGACACTTTGTAACACACACACTTGGTTTAATTCTAAGAAGACTAAACTTGAATTAAAATCAATCCTAACAATTTAAAAGCAGATAAAGAAATTTAGAAATCCTATTCACCCCCTCTAGGATAAACTTTCATGGTATTTCATCAAAAGAATAACAAATATGATCAGTGGCACCTGTGTCTATGATCTAAGATGATTCTGAAAAAATTAAACTACAAAATGACTTACCTGTTAGGTAAACGCTAGGCTATGGGTTGCCAATATTCATGGTGGAAATGAGTTGTTGGTATTGCTCGGTAGTAAGCTACGAAAGTGAAGGGGAACCCAATGAGGTAGCACCACTTGGTTCCTTGTTTGTTTTGGGATTCTCTAATAGTACAATGGCAGCAACCCTTTGATCAAATGTGCTTTGCTTAGGAGGAAAACCATGTAATTTGTAGCATCGTGCCTTTGTATGACCAGTTCTATTGCAATATTTGCAACAAAAATGTTGGCGATTTTTCCCTTTAATTGGTGTATTTTGGGTTAGTCTATGCAAGGATCCCCTTTAGAGACTGTTAATGTGATAACATCTATATGATTCAGAACCAAGATATGCAATTCACATTGTTTATCTTCTTATAGTAACATGGCATATGCTTTATTCACAGGGGGAAGGTGATCCATTGCTAATATCTAACTACGGGTGGCGAAATAACTATCATTGAGTCCCATTAAGAACTGGAAAAGCCGCTCTTTTCGTTGATAATTTGTCAATGATTTCAATGCTTCACAATTGCAATCTGACAAGTTGTTATAAGATGGGAGCTCATCCCAAAGGCTTTTAATTTTGTAAAATAAATGCTTAAGGAGGACTGTACTTGAACATGAGTGCAAATTGCACGTTTGATTTGATAAATCCTTATATGAAACCGTTCCTCAAGATCTTTCCACACGGCTTGTGTCATATGTGCATATATAACACTACTAGCATTCACAAGTACAAGTGAATTTAATAACCATGATATAACCATATCATTATAATGTTCCCAAATGGTTACAGTTGAAGGAGGGGAGCTTGGTTTTGTGATAGTTCCATTGATGAACCCGAACTTGTTTTTCACTGACAAGGCCATCCTCATATCATGCTATCAAGTTGAGTAGTTTTCATTGTTAAGTAATTTCGAAACAAGTACACTTTTAGGGTTGTCAGAAGGATGAAGGTTGTAACACTCTTCACTTTCATATGTGACAATAGACAAAAAATGGTTAAATGACACGAGATGCAGGTGAACTATCACTTAAGTCTTCACATTTAATGGTTTAGGAAGCAATGAGAGAGCTCATGGACCATAGGAGGAGACTTTGAGCAAGAAGAACCTATGAGAACCCAACAAAGGAAATTTGGGTAAGTTCAAGAGTAAAGGTTTTCTTAGAGTGCTCATAGTCTCTTGAGCGCTTAAGTTGTGACAAAATGGAAAAGCAAAATGAGGTTTTCTTCAAGCGCAATGAAAGATTCTTTATCTAGATTCTATATATTTTGAAAGAGTAAGTAGATATACATTATATGCACACACTTCCACGTTTAGGATCCTAGAAATGTGATATCTATTTTATATTGTGAAGATTTGCGGTTTAATCTCTATGAAATTGATTTTGGATCATAGTTTCATTGATTTAAGCTTGATTGGAATGTTGTATCATCACATCTTCATGAGTTTTTAGAAAATGATTTTAATTATATGATGTTGATGCCTTTGATTGGCAAGTATGGCAATATCTACTTTAAGATGTGAAATATTGTAGTTAGATCCTTTTTAGTTCTAGTTGAGAATGATGATTTCATGTGGTCTAACTTCAATTTCCCTTCGATTCCCTACACTTGTGATCTCTAATCATTTGATTTATGGTCATATGATTTGTTCTCCATATTTTATAAGTTTATAACATGCCTATGGGTTATTTACATTAATCTATTGTTCATTTTGGTGGATTATCATTACTTCTTGTTAATCCATGTAGATTTGTATTAATTCTATTAATTCTCATGATAGAATCTTAGAATTTTTGTGTTTACATTGGGATTCATATCCATTGGAATTTTTTTATAGCATACGCATGCATGGTTCCACCTTTATTCAATTTGGTATTTTCATGGATCATCTTACTTGGATTTTCTTCATGATTTTAGAAGTAACTGAGCTACTTCACTTTATCTTTGGTTGAATTTGGCATGAAATTGTCTACATTCCATAGATTCCTATACATCTTTAGATTTGAGCTAAGCATCTTCATTTACATTATGGTTTTAATTTCGTTCACAAGATTCTCATCTTCAGTTTTAGTTTTTTTTTGTTGCTAACCCTGTTGAGCTCGAATTAAGGGTTATTTATAACCCCAAATTCATGCAATGGAGGGTGGAGATTGGGGATAAGGATTGCTAGATGGAGGGCTAGGATTATCTCTATCCTGAACTATGTGGAGGGCTAAGATTGAGTGTTGGTGAAAGGTTGAGATTGATTTGAGGGGAGGGGCATGGATAGGTGACATGGAAATGTGGATGGTTTGATTGGGTTTGAGCTACTTCAATGGATGGTGAGATAAGGGGTGTGCTAATGAGGTTGGATGGAGGGAATGATAGAGGTGACATGGGAGATGCCCTTTGGCATGCTCCCATTGGATTCAAATCTAAAGGGGGTGCTAAAGGTGCTTGATGGGGGGCTATGGGAGACACTTTAGGGATTTGAAATTTAAGGGGAGGATCCTAAGGTAGAGAGTGAGAGAGGGGGTTGGAAGATTCCAATCCAAAGGCTTCAACAACTGGGATAAAGATGAGGATGCATTTAATGCAAAATATCCCATCTTTAGCTCATTTGAAATAATATCTGATTTTTTATCTTTTTCAACCCTCTCGCTTCCGTCACTCCGTGTGAGCTCCCAAGCTCAGAATTTGGTTTAATCAGTGTCATTTTTAGATGTCACAAATGCTCCAGCCGTGCTAGTATAGTTAGAATCAAATTATGAAAAGAGTATAGGGGTAAAATCAGGATTTTTTAGCCAAAAAAGCTCTCAGATGTAATTTGAAAGGGTAAGATGATAAAATTGATCTTAGGGTGGCCCAAGGATAGATGCTCCCAGGTCCAGGTGATTCACAGCTTCTAACTATGCGAGATTACGGTACCCAAGCAGGAAATTAGGTCAAAAACCATTTTTTGAGCAGTTTGACAAAATTGTATAGGGGTTGCTGTTGGTTCTTTAATTCACAAAAAAATCCATGGCCCAAGTAGTCATTTCTACCCAAACCTAGAAAAAGCATGTTTTGTCTATATTTGGCACGTAAAATACCCTTAAAAGTTCTTCCAGACTCAAAATGCAGCAAAGTCAGAGCCATTTTCTTAATATCATCCCTGTCCTCAATAAAGCATTTCACAAACCCCTGGTTCAAGAAATGTCTGGACATTTAATTTCATGTACCTAGCTTCAGGCAGCTACAGAAACCTAATTTATTAAAGCAGCTCTGCTTCGAAAAGCTCTCGACAGTTGCTCGAGAATCTAGTAGTCAATCTGTCAACTCCTATAGCTCTGAGGGTCCCCAAACTTCAAATCCCCCGGATATGACAAGAATCAACATTTTACGATCTAATAGTCTTAAGGCTTTGAATTTATAGTGGTATAGCCATTGACTATCTAAATTTCTGATGCCAGATGTGCTCCCGGGATCCGGTCGAGCACGTAATTTTTTGACCTGATTCGTTATAATTTTTGGAGTATTTGAGGGAATCTTGATATATAGAATTTACGAAAGTCCTTGCTCCTTAGACATCTTTTTGAAGGCCTCATAATTCTAAAGAAATAGACACCGACTGATCCTAATTTGGATGTCTGGAGAATGTTCTAGTTCTATAAGTGTAAAAAGAGGGAAAACAACCTTTTGACTTTACGGGAAAGATTTGAGATTTCACAGAGGTTCGATATTTTGAAACTCTCTTCTCAAACCTGAAGATTTGAAGTTAAGGCTGAGGCTGAGATATGGCAACTGACCTCTCTAAATTCGGAGATTGGATGAGTTTCTGAGAGGTCTAACAAGGGTCATTTCTTGGTCAGGGTTATCATGGATTGAGAAATTGGTTGTTGCCATTCTCGAACAGTGTCTGACTTGCGATGAGTTCCTTGAAGTAGGGAGACTCAGGGATGCATAAGATCTAAAATTATACCATTTGGACCACAGGGGAGGCTCTAGGGGTCCTTTGAGGGGTCCAGGGGTCTCTCTGAGTAGAAAGGGTAAAATGATAATTTTTTGCTTGAGGGTTGAAAAATGAGAATTCTTTACCTATGATGCTTCATGACAAGAAGGCTTTTGTAGGTGAATATATTCAATGTTCTAGATGGAAAATAGTGAGTATTGAGCTTTTGAAGGAAGAAGGGTAAAATGGTAATTTTTCTATCTGTGATGCTTTATTAGAGCACTTACAAGAGGTGGAAAACTTACTGATGATATGAATGGGGTTCTAAAATGTGGACCCTCAAAGTCCCGTTGGTGCTTTTGAATGAAATTAGGGTTTATCTTGAAATGGTGCTTTTTGGGCTGTAATAAGGAGCTTTGACTGATTTAATTGTGACTAGAGCATCTGGAAAGACTTCTTTGGGAATGCCTAATCTCCTAGAGTTCGAGTTTGCTCTTCCTAAGCTAAGGGTGCTTAGAGTCTCAATGCCTAGATGCTGTTATGCTGTCCTTATGCTATCACATAACCTGAGTCAAAATTTGGGTGCTGACAGTCGGCACTCATCGAAATTGGCAATAGTCAACCTCTCAACTT
>JAOXJP010220544.1:0-11711 GCA_025762735.1 Platanus orientalis | reverse complement strand
AAGCATAAGTGCTTTTGAAAACATTGGTCTATCAAGATCAAGCTGCACGTAGTTCTTTGACTACAAGGGTAAAGAAAAAAAAGGTTTTTTTTTCAAAAGTGACTGGACCTAAAGCTGTCTCAGGTTGCCTATGTACCCCTCACAAGTGCACTAATAGAATGCTTTGACAATTATGAGTCGGTAGGGATCAAGTTTACTTAGTTCTTATTACAAAATGATGAAAGGAAAAGACAAAATCTTTCGAAAACATCAACAAGAGTTAAATGGTCGGCTCTTTCTAGCCTTTTTTCTTAATCAATTAATCCATCACCTGGTCCTAGTCCTCTGCTATGATGGAGTTGACTTGTCTGATCTGCTCTCTAGTATCTACAAGTACCCATGTTTCTGGCATGTTGACCTAGTTAAGGTCAAGCTTATCTAGGTCTAGGTCTCCACTAGTAATAACTGATTATAGTGCTTCCATATGTCACCAGGGAGAGAGAGTAAACTTAGGAGAGCTAGGTTGTCCTTCCTATGTTTTGAGGTGTTAGGGGTTGAACTTTCCCCTACCTTAGGGATAAACATGTGGGTATGAGGAGCAACCTTAAGATGACAAGCAGAGTGATGACTGATGATTGGTTCTGATGGCGCACATTTTGTGCTGAGCTTAGGTGGTGTTGTTTGAGCTTGTGGTTTAGTTGGTAGAGTGGTGCATGTCTTAGGTAGTTCAAAGGTTGGTGCAAAATGTTGTACGACCTTGGGGTCGACTTTTTTTTTCATGTTATACTTGAACTGGTGCTAAATAAAAGGTTTGAACCTTAAGCTTGCTTTGTACAACACTTTGATGGCTTGGATGGGGTTCTTTCTTCCTTGAGAAAATTTGCCTTAACCCTTGTCTAGGTTGAACTTCATCTTGGCCATCATGCGGAGCTTTAGCAGAAGTATTTCAGCCTTCCTTTTCAAATCTGCCACCTCTTTCTCTTTATGTATAATCTCGAACTAATATGAGGTGAACGTATTTAGAGCCTGTAGGTTTCAAACTCCCAGTATACCGGTACTGTGATGACCTCATCATTGATGATGAACTTCACTTTCTAGTGGAGAGTGGATGGGATGGTGCCTGCCTAGTGAATCCATGATCTTTCCAAGAACATTGTGAAGGAGGATGGTATACAAAGCACTTAGAACTAAACTTGGAACAGTCTCCCTTCTATCAATAAGGGAATGTACACTTCTCCTTGGTTGTGACTGAATAAGTTAGCGAAGGCCCTTATGTCACATGGGTTGGGTTTCACATAATCTAAGGTGACTCCCAATGTATCTAATGTATCCTTTGTGTAAATGTTCAAAGTGGACCCACTGTCCACCAAAATAAGGGGAATACACATGTTTAAGTGGCAGGCCGTGATGTAGATGGCTCAGTTGTGCACGGTGTCACCCTTGGGAATCTCATCCTCTGAGAATGTTATGACTTATGGCGTTGATACTCTAGCCACCATTTTTTCCAACCTGTTAGGTGTGATTGAGCCATCCACAAAGGACTTTATGAATATGCTAAAAAATCTCTCTCCGTGTTGCTCGGATGTCAACAAAAGGCCCAAAATTGAAACTTGTGTTGATGTCTAAGACAACTACTCAATCAAGAATAGGTGAGATATCCAAATAGCTACTTTGAAAATCTCATTTTATCTCCTTTCTTCTTCTTTGGTCTTCTTTTGTACTTTTATCTCAAATTCTTCTTCCATCACTTTCTCTTTTCCTTTACCCTCGGGATATAGATATGTGATTGGCTTGAAGACTCTACCTGACCTAGTGATGAAGGCTATGAGTTCTTTTAACTCATCTTTTGATAGCTCAAGATCTACTACTTCCCTAACTTGATAGCCTAACGAGACTTGGTTCAGCAAATACTATATTTTGGTGGGTGGAGGGATGTTGATGACTTGCTAAGGGGATGAAAGGTCGGTGAGTTGGGTATATAGTGAGGGTGGTGGGATGATTTGGAGGGAAAAAAATGGGTCATGGGTTGCTAAACCTTCTCCATACATGTTTATGTTAGGAGGGAGGACTGTTACTAGGCTATCTAAGGTCATATCCCACATATGCATAAGCAAATGCTCATATTCAGGAGGGGGGATAAGCATGGGGGAGTGTTCATTCAAGGTGGACACTTGGTTGGTATTGAGCAAGAAAATGATCTTCTTAGGTTTTGAAATCTTAGTGATGAAGCTAGAGGGATTGAATTGGGTACTGGTGAGATTGATCATATTGACCATTTTAGATTCTGGATGATATTTGAATTTGGTGGAGGATTTGTGAGTGTAGGGTCAAATGATACCTTACCCTCATCGATCAGGTCTTGTATATAATGTCTTGGGTGAAAGCACCTATCGATGGTGTGCTCTGGGGATTGGTGGCATTCATAATGTTCCGCTAGGTTGTAGCAATAGGGTAGAGGGTAAGGTGGAGGTCTCGGGTCAATCAGTTGCAATAACCTCTTTCTGATGAGGTACTCCATTATGTACTTGTAGGAATATGGCAATGGGGTGAACTTTCTCTTTTTCTTCTCTTCTCTGGGCATGGTGGGGTATCTGGGCTGGTATAATTATTGTGCTTGAGGGGGAATGATGTTCATGGCTGCTGGGTAGCTCTGAATCAACTACGGCAGATCCAGAACATCACCGTTGTTCTAACTAGGCTAAGGGACCTTAATGGCTTGAGCCAAATTGGCTTCTGGTCTGGTACGGCTGCCTTCTTTGCATGGTTCTGGTGGAATTGGCAAGGGTGAGTAGTGCATCATGTACCAAACCTACCTTGATGGCCAACTCTACCTTTCCAGCTTTGTCAACAACTTCGACAAATTTTCTTTGTGAGGTAGTCAGGAGCATCAGCTGGTAGGTGGGACCCAACATCCTTATAGAAGTGGATATTGAAATTCCTATGTGTAGATCCTAGAGGGGTAAATAGGATTATTTAAAAATTCCTTTTAGATTGGCCCCAAAATCACTTGTTACTTGGTTAATTAAATTGTCCTGGTATTCAATTACAATTTAATTATGCATAGAGATATAAATATATTCAATTGTTCAATAAGTGAGATAAATTCAATATGTTTAGTGCTTGATAATGTAATTGATATATGAGAAGGCAAACCACAAGCAATTACACATGTACACAAGATGTATAGTGGTTCAGCCCAACGACCTACATCCACTCTCAAAATCTCAACATGAGCTATGTAACTTTATTAAGATGGAAGGTAATATGATAAAGGATAAAATTAATAAAATCGTAGTCTACTTGCCAAGCAAGCTACACCTGGTGTCTCTGGCAGGTGTGGTCTATAGTCTACTCTTTCAGTGTCTCTGGTAGAAGAGCTATGGGTCTATACTATCGATGTCTCTGACTATACTGCTAATTCTCTTAGTGTCTCTGATGGGAGAGGTCTCAACAACTTAAAAAGTTAAGACAAGGTTTTCCCTCTATGTAGGTTGATGTGTGCCTTTACACACAAGTTGGGGTTGCTCCTCCTTGAGCAAGATGTAACTATTGCTCCCCAATTGCTTCTTGGTTGGCTCTTCAAGCTAGAGAGTCAATCTTGATGGGTTGCTCCTCCTTAAGCACAATGTGACTGTCAAGTCCACATTTCTTCTTAAGGGTTTTAGACAACCATTGGTTTTTTCTACTAAAAGATTTACCTTAGTTGGAACGAGGTTGAAGAAGGGAATGGTCCTTTTTGGATAATGATGTACCTATCTAGACTTGGAGAGATTTTCAATGGAATGGAGAGTTGAATCTGTCACAAATTTTCCAATTAAGGAGTAAGAGAGTTGTGATTATTATTTATGACAATTACCTTGCTCATTTGATTTCATCTTTATATATGTTGGATGAAAATGATTCATGTCCATTAGATTAAAACCATCCCAAACGGTCAAATGATCCTACCCATTGATTAGAAACTATTTCTTAAAGTTTTGACCATTATATAGTGTTTTCACAACTTTGGATTGATTCTGGATTGATCTAAACCATTTGGATCATAGTGGTTCGATTCTGGATTGATCTAAATGCTTGGGAATGCTACAGAGGACTTCGGATCACCCTTCCATGGTCCGGGAAGGTCCGTAGACCTTGGGAAACCCTTCATGGACCCTTGGCTCTCCTCGACTGCTTCTCATAACCTGTTTTACCTTGTACAAGCTCGGAGAAGGTCGAGAATCCTTCAAGATGACTTACTGACTTCCAAATTGATCTCTTGAGGTTTTCTTGACACTTGATGATGATCTTCATGATGCTTCGACCCAAGGACCTCCTAGAATTTTAACAAGACTCTATCCATGTCCTAGTCTATATAAAACATGTATTTTATAGTTCATGGAATTTACAATACATTATTTTTATAGATATCATGTCCTCAAACATAGGGTGTTTCAGGTTGGAGGATTTCAATCTCCACCTATAAGTGAAGTCCCTGATATTCTCTCTTGTGACGAGTCTCATTCCTTTTACCTCTTCCCTTGTTGGTAGCATCTTAAGATTGAATTTGTAGTGGTTGAGGAATGATCATGTCAGGGCCCTTAACATGTTGATATTGCACTTTTCTTAGCTTGCCAGCCATTTCCCTGCATTCTTATCTAGACTCTACCGAAACATCTAAACTAAGATATGCTCATCATGTCCCCATTGGAACATAACATTGCAGTACATGCGAAGGTGCATCATACTTCTCCATATTTGACATTTGTAAATTTGGTGGTAGTACAACCCTCGGGTGGATACAGAGATCCTCGAAGTCTAAGGAGATGGGGAACTACCCCCTTTCATCAGCTCTACCTCTACTGCGCTTGGCTAGCTTCGCATTGGTCTCATCATCCTTAAGAGGAGCAATAATCTCCTTTCCCTTTCTATTCGATGTCAACAGCCCATACTATTCTGGCAACATGTATGTGGTAGTTCGAAGTGGGGTTGTGACATAGATGGGGCCCTGTGTGTAAGACTGGCTCAGAGGCAGAGTCTGCTCAACAGTACTAGGACGTGGTGGCTTAGAGATTATACTTTAGCTATGAGGTCCTCCCTATTTTAGTAGGTACTCAAATATCATCTTCTCAAATTCGGTGAGTGTGGGGATTCAAGGCTTCTCACTGGTATTGGGTTGGCTATGGGCTGGCAAAGAAGTTTACGGTGATAAAGAAGATTGACCATCCTTAGGTGTGGATGTCCAACCATTTCGGGACATGAAGTCCCCCATTAATCACTTTACCTTGGACTTGAACCTGTCCGAGAGGATGCCTTCAGGACTGGTCCTGCTGGGAGGTGGGTTTCCTGAGGATACCTCTAGAAGGGTAAGAGGTGTGGTGGTTGCCGTAGGCGGAGTCATTGACTTGTCGGCCATGGTTTTACTACATTGCACCTTTTTCTTCTGCAATCAAGTCCTGAGGGAGGTATTGTAGCCTGCTTGACTGTGTTTTGAAAGAAGAGGATTGATTGTCATTATTTTATAGGGTTCATTCTTTGCACATTCATTTTAAATAGCAAGATACTTTTACAAGTGCATATATGATACATGTGAATTCATGTCCTTTAATTAACTATAAGATTTTTGGAAACAAAAACTTAATACATATATATCAAAAGTGATTACAAAAGGATGGGGTACTTTCCCAATACATCAAAAAAGAAAGCATAAAATGTAATCTAAAGATCAGACACCACTAGAGGTGGTGGTGGAGGTGGCATTGGTTCGAAGCCTAAAGAAAAGATCTATTTTCTCAGCTCGTGAACCCATGACTATATCTACTGATCTTGTATGAAGTCCATATTGTTGCTATGCCTCATCTCGATTCCTAAATCTTCGTGGGAAGTCCTATTGTGATTGAGCTTGCTTTTTAGGGAGTAAATGAGTTCGGTCTGCGTTTCGTTCCAATGTTGGGTGCAATCACGTGAGACCTTGGCCTTTGTATACAAATATGTTTCAGCTTCTAAGGCAGCCTTGGTTTAGGCATGTAAAGCTCGCTCCTCAACTAAGTCAACAATGCTTGCTTGTACTCTGCCTGAGTGTGAGAAAGCTCTGTATATGATGAATATGTTGATTTGGTGCATGGCCTCTTGTTCGAAGAAGGGGATGCAGGCTATATGATGGGCTTGTGGAGAAGCCAATGCTCATAATAGGATGTCATAGCTTGCACTTTCAAAGAGACTAGTTGTGAATGCCAAGCAACTCTAGTATGCCAGTTGTCCCATAAGTTAGCCAGTAGATGTATGGTGGTCAATGTTCAAGATGTCTTCAAGGACCATAGGGAAATCAAAGAGATCTTGCCTGAGGGAAAATTGTCGAAGGACACGTATCGATACATAAGGAGTGCTCTAAAAGACTCCTATGATAACCATGTAGGTGCAATCCTTGGTTGCCAGGAGTGGGTAACGTGCTTTATGCCACTTGACTCACCAAGTGATCTGTTCAGGGAGCACAATAGCTAGTATACTCTGATAACCAAATGTTGTCATTTTGATTAGCAAGGGGCATAAGTCAAATTACGAGACATATAAATCGGAAAAGATGAAAGGATGGTCATATGTTCCCATAGTCGGGCTTGTAAGAAAGTTGGGCAACCATATAACCAACCTCGACAATGCCGAGCACAATGAGAGAGACTAGAGATAGTCTTGGATATGATCATGGGTGCAAGGGTCTTCTTCTATAGATGTTGCCCCAAGATATCGAGTAGAATACCATTGATATGATGACAGCTATGTGATAACAAGAGTTGTCCTAGGACAACCAAGGTGAATGTTTTGAATTTGATGGGGTCGGTAAAATCAACAACTTTCTTCCAACCTCTTTCTAATAAAGTTCAAAAGGGCAGTGCAGATATTCCCCTGTAGCTTCCTTAGGCAGGGAGGCTTTGGAGATGTTTAATGCATGAAAGCCTTTGAGATAGCTAGGCTTATGGGTCAGGATTATAGCATCGATGTTGAGACAATGTTCACAATTTAAGAAGAACTAGAGTTCCTCGATAGTGGGTGTAAGCACTTGTTTTCTGAAGCAAAAAACCATAGATAATAGGTCCCAAAATGAAATGGCTACCTCTAACAGTGGCCAATCCAAGTTGATTTATGCTAAAGTCAATGTCACCCTAAACCAACTTTGATTCTTCCAAACTTCTAGTTCTTCAGGGGGAAGGGCAATTAAGGCATTTGTAAAATTAGCGGAGATGGTGGAGTACAAATCCAATTGCATAGGTCTGTGATCTATGTTTGTAAGTATGAGAATGAACAAAGGGTTAAAAAAGTCATTTTTTAGTTGAAAGAAATATTTTGTAGAAATTAAGCTTAGCGCTTGAATTTTATGTCAATGCCTGAATTTTATTTAATTAAAATTTAGGCATTGAAGACACGATTAGGCATTGGAATAATTACGAGTAAAAAAGGCTTAACGCCTAAATTTGGTGTCAACGTTTGAATTTAATTGAATTAAAATTTAGGCGTTGAAGGCACATTTAGGCATTGAGAGTAGTTACAACTTTTAAATGGCCCGCAAACATGCCTTTGTCTTTTTGTGTTTTCATTTGATATTTTCAGTTATAAATGAAGGAGAGAGCTTGAGACCGTCTTCTTCCTTCTTCCTTTTTCTAAATCTTTTGCAAAAACCATCTTCCCATTCCTTCCAACATGAGCCAAAGAGGGTCAAGCTGGCATTTTCCTCCTCTTGGCAAACGAGAAGGCACTGTGGAAGAATCCGGTGGCGGATGAGGTGAGGTTTTGTTTAAATTATTAGTTTATTTTACATTTTGATGAATTTTTCAAGTTCTTTAAACACCTTGTTTAAAATTTCATGTTTTTCTTTGATATTTCATATTTCATTAAATTTTCTTGAATTTTTAGTTTTAAAATGATTTAAAGGAAGTTATTTTACCTTATTCTTTAATTTGGAATAATTTGGAATTAGTTTTTTCAATGATTTTGTTGATTTCTAGATTTTCTAATGCCTGAAAGTTATAGCCCTAAATTACAATGGAAACACCTAAATTTTCATCCTTTTAAAACTTAGGCATTGAAAATTTAGGCGTTGGAAAAAATTCAAGCGTTGAACAAAAATTCAAGCATTAGGCATGTTACCCAGAAATATAATTTCTGAATTTTTTTTTATTTTTTTTTTGGTTTTTTTAGCTTCTCTTTATTCTTAAACATTGTTTTAACATATTTTTATGAATTTCCTTGTGCAAGCTAGGGGGAGGGTAGAGCAACACGGCTCCTGGTCTAGGGTCCAGATATTATGGGGGCGGATGTGCTCTAATGTGCAAGACAAAGTGCAGACCCTGGCATTTGGCCCTTTCTTAAGTCTACCTATACTGAAGACAAACAAGGTGCTGATGATGGTCCTAACTGAGAGGTGGTTGCCGATTACCCGCACATTCCACCTTCCAATGGGAAAAATAAGCATGCCTCCCATAGATTTCTTCATGATAACTGGCCTCTCGATGGATGGCACGCCCCCACTTACCACTGATGACTTTGACCTGGGGCTAGTGGCATGATACTTAGTGCCTTAGCTAGTGGAATACTACAAGGGCATGAAGGGTGTCTCTCCTTCTTGGTTCCAGAAGAAGTACATGTGGGCTACCAATTTGAGCACACCGGTAAAGATTGATATCTCCACCCGCACCTTCTTTGTTTACATGCTGACTAGCTCCATCTTTTACTGGAAGAGTGACCGAGTCTACTTCCACTTACTGCTGGCCTTGGAGGACTTGGGTACAGTCAGCACTTATTGTTGGGGTAGGTCTGCCCTCAGGTAGATGTACACCAACCTGAGAGAGATCATAGTAGGGTAGGGCCCTCATTCTTTCTTGGGGTTGTACTTTTTGTGGGAGTTATGGCCCATCTTCACTTTGTTTATTTCTATTTTTTATTCTTTCATTTACTTTCTTTCTTTTAAATTCTTTTAATGACATTGAACTTTTGGGCTTTCTCTTTTACAGGTGTGGTGTTACGAACAATTTCCATCCTTAGCCCTTGCATGGAAGGGTGAATAGGCGTTCTCTTTCCCTTGCATGATAAGAAGGAGGTTTTCGAACACCCATCATAAGGTCCACAAACCCATCTCCACCTTCTGATGAGAACTGGACCTCCTGACTACTACTCAGGTAAGTACATAATACTTTGCTTTGGTTAACTTGTTTATTTTAAAAATCATTAGCTAACACCTAATGTGATTTTTGTTTTGTATAGGTTAAGTGGCGTCCACAGACCCGATGGGTCTTGGAGAGAGTTGTTGCCCTAGACCAGACTTCGGCCTAGACTTGGTCTCATAAGAGGATCATGTTGGTTACCACTGGTGAGGTCACCATATACCTCAGGGAGAGGTGTTGGTGCCAGGTCGGGGTAGGAGTGGAGGGGACTTCATGGTCCCGCACTCACCTCCTTGGGTCATTGATATCAAGGGGAGGCAGGCAGGGGGAGACAGGCACTGATGCTCTGGTCTTCCTTGATTGGGCTAGAGACTATAGTGAGTGGTGGACCACTTAGTCTTGTGGACCTTTAGGTGGCCCCATTGAGCCCCAGGTGAGTTTATTTTATCTTTTTACAAAACTTTGTTACATTTTATTTACTTTGCTTTTCTTTTAAAACATTTTGATCATGTTTGACTTGTTTGGTTTTATCAGGCAGTCGAGACCCAATCAACAGATGAACCCGCACCTCCTATCAGGAGGGGAAGGAAGTGAAAAGCTCCCACAGATGAGCTTGACTTGGTAGGGGTGATACCTGAGGTGGTGATGGTGACCGACCTCGAGGGTAGGGCTACTGAGGAGCCTTTGCCTCATGTTGAGATCCCTGAGGGATGGGTCCCTCCAAAGGTTGTGACCCAAGTATGACTTGGTTTATTTTAGTAATGTTTCTTTAAAGCTTGTGAATTTTAAGATTTTTGACAAATTTTTTGTACTTATTACAGGTTTTGGAGGAGGTATACCTGAGTGCCCTCCACAAGTTGGCGAGGTGCTTTGCTTTAGTGGGGCAAAAGCACCAAGCTCATTTGATAGAGGTTGCTAGCCTAAAGGAGAGCCATAAGAAGGAGGTTAAGGAGGTAAAGATGAAAAAGTTAACTTTTTTTCCAAAAGTATTTTTGTTAAAAATTCTTACTTCTCTATGGTTTTTTTTTTGTTTGCAGTTGTTGAGGCAGATCCTTGCTCTAGGGGATGTGGGTAGTGATGCAAGGGACACCGAAGCATCAATAGGACTTTGAGGGTCCACCTTTAATAGCTCTACCCATGTTATCTACAATTTTTTCTACCTCTTTAAGTCTTCCCTCAGCAAAGCAGCATAGGTGGAAAAATTACCATTTTGATGTTTTACCTTCAAAAGCCTAAAACTCACAATTTACCACTTAGATCACATAATTCTCTTGCCTATATAAGCCTTCTTGTCATGAAGCATCATAGGCAAAGAATCCTCATTTTCACATTGTTAGCACCCAAATTTTGACTCCGGTCATGTGATGGTATAAGGTTAGCATAACAGTTTTAAATGTCAGAACTTTGAACACCCTCAGCTTTGAGAAAGCCAACCAAAACCCTAGAAGGTTAGTCACTCCCAGAGAGGTCTTTTCAGATTTTCTAGTCATAGGTGAATCAATCAAAGAGCAATATTACAGCCCAAAAGCACCATTTTAGGACAAACCCTAATATCTTTCAACAGCATTAACAGGACTTTAAGGGTCCACTTTTTAGAACTCCATTCATGTTGTCAGCAAGTTTTCCTCCTTCTGTGAGTTTTCCTAGGATATAACATCACAGTTGGAAAAATTACCATTTTACCCCTCTACCTCCAAAGGCTTAATACTCACTATCTGTCATCCAGATCACTGAATTTTTTAACCTACATAAGCCTTCTTGTCATGAAGCATCATAGGCAAAGAATTCATATTTTCACCTTTTTTGACCCGTGGGTAAAAAATTACCATTTTACCCTTTATACTCAGAGAATGACCTCTAGACCCTCAAAGGACCCCTAGAGCTTCACCTGTGATCCAAATGGTGTAATTTCAGATCCTGTGCATCCCTAAGTCTCTATTCTTCAAAGGACCCATCACAGGTCAGACACTGCTTAAAAACAGTAACAACCAATCTCTCAATCTGTGATAACCCTAACCAAGAAATGAACCTTGCAAGACCCTCAGAGATTCATCCGATCTTCGAATCCAGAAAAGTCAGTGGCCATACTTCGATCTCAGTCTTAGCTTCAAATCTCTAGGTCTGAGATGTGAAGTTCAAAGTCTCGAACCTCTGTAAACTCTTGAATCTTCCATAAAAGGTCGAAAAGCTCTTTTTTCACTTTTTACTCTTTTAAAGCCAGATTACGCTCTAAGCATCAAAATCAGGATCAATCGGTGCCATTTCGTTAGAATCGCAAGGTTTTCGAAAAGCTATCTAAGGAGCTAGGGCTTTCCTAAAATCTATCTGCCAAGATTCCCTTAAAAACTCTAAAAAGCATGAATAATTAGGTGCTCGAAGGACTCCCGGGAACGCATCGAAAATCAGAAATTCAAATAGTCAGTAGCCATACCTCTATAAATTCAAGGCCACAAAACTATCAAATTCATGCTAATTTGTAGAAAATCTAGGGTCTAAATAGTCGTTTCTGCCCAAACCTGGAAAAAGTGCATTTTGTCTGTACTTGGCACGGGAAATGCCCTTAAAAGTTCTCCTGAGCTCAGAATGTAGTTAGGTCAAGGC
>JAOXJP010220522.1:0-11711 GCA_025762735.1 Platanus orientalis | reverse complement strand
GCTACCCCTAAACTCCCACGAATGAATTCATTCCTAATTTTATCCTTTCTAGTCTTGCCACTCATCCATCTCAACATTCTCATTTCAGCCACACTCATTTTATGTACTTGTTGTTTGTTGGCTGCTCAACATGCTGCTTCATAAAGCATGGCTGGTTTTATAGCTGTCTTATAGAATTTTCCCTCTAATTTTAGTGGTATTTATTTATCACACAACACTCCAGAAGCACCTCTCTACTTCAACCATCTCGCTCTAATTTTATGAGCAACATCATCTACAATATCTCCCTCTTTGTGCATATGATTGAACCAAGATAACGAAAAATGGTCACTCTAGAGTATATCTTGGTTATTAATTTTAACTACTCCCTCGTTTCTACTCCTATTTTGGCTAAACTTACATTCCATATATTCTAGGGGGGAACTTGTCAGGATGCAAAATGAAATTTTTGGTTTAGGAACAAAAGCAAGCAAGAAAGTTAGCAGCTTTGTTGGTCTCTCTTGAAACATTTAGGATCTCATATTGACAGGGACAAGCAAGAGCATCATCAAGAGACAAAAATATACAACCTCTCCAATACCAAATATTTTTGTTGTGGAAAAAAGCAATGGCAAGAGTTGAGTAGGAGACAACTACCAGCTGTTTGTAGTGCAGGACATGCTTATATACCATAGGATATTTGTATTGCTAAAGATGATCATGAACTAAATTGGCTACTACTTCTGGAAGGAAGCTCTGTACACAATGCAAAGATCATTCACCTTAATTAATTTCTTGAGGACTGTGAAGAAATTTTGCTTTCCCCATTTCCAAATTTTTGTAGCCAGCCCTCCCTTGAGAGGATGTATCAATGAGATTGCAACTTGGGAGGGGTGAGGTTAGTTGTTGTTCGAGTGTTGAAAGAATGAAAGAAGGTGAGGAGAAGAGAAAAAGAGAAGAAGACGATGGAGAAAAACATGAGAGAGTTTGGGATTCCTCTCATACGATTGCTCTTATAATAATAATTGAGATTACAATTCTACCCTCATATATGAGAGTTACCCAACAATATAACATAATAACATACTATAGATGAATGCCCATATATATTAAAACTCCCCCACAAGTTGGAGAATAGAAATTCAACATTCCCTGCTTGTCAACTAACATAGAAAGTTGTGCTCCAATCAGCCCCTTAGTGAAGACATCAGCCAACTGATCTTTATTATGGACAAATGCCATACAAATATGATCTACCTTCAGATGATCTTTGATGAAATGTCGATTCACTTTCACATGCTTTGTCTTGTCATGCTGTATAGGATTATGAACAATACTGATCATAGCCTTGTTGTCATAGTAAAGACTCATAGGTTCTGGAATTTGAAAACCAAGTTCTGTAATTAACATCCTCAACCATAACAATTTACATACACTATATGTCATAGATCTAAATTCAGCTTCAACACTTGTTCTAGAAACTATTGATTGTTTCTTGCTTCTCCATGTAACTAGATTGCTCCCAACAAATATATAATATCTTGAGGTTGATTGTCTATCTAATATAGAGCTTCTCAATAAACAACTTCCATATGAGCTTGAGTAGTGCATGCATAAACTGGCTTACTATGTCCACTGCATATGTAATGTTTGGTCTAGTTAAGGACAAATAAATGAGACGCCCAACAAGATGCTAGTACCTTCCTACATCAATT
Source organism: Platanus orientalis (assembly GCA_025762735.1). Classification (NCBI taxonomy): domain Eukaryota; kingdom Viridiplantae; phylum Streptophyta; class Magnoliopsida; order Proteales; family Platanaceae; genus Platanus; species Platanus orientalis. The sequence continues at coordinate 10,017 of JAOXJP010220522.1, read as the reverse complement.
GATTGATCACTATCATCTTATTTAAATTTATGATATGCTTCAATTGGAGTTGAACATGACTTGCACCAAATCATTATAACTTCCTTTAACAAGTCCATGACATACTTCTTTTGGGATAGAAGATCACCATTTTGATTTGGTGACCTAAATCCCATGAAAGTACTTCAATGAACCCAAATCTTTGATCTTAATCTCCTAAGACAATTGGTCTCATTGTTTGGTGATCTCACTATCATCATTCCCAATCACTACTATATCATCTACATACATAATTAGAGCTATCAATTTTGATCCTTGGCGCTCCACAAACAGGGTATGATCTGCCTAACAGTATCTATAACCAACTTTCACTGTTGTTGTTTGAATTCTCTCAAACCAAACTTTAGGCAACTGTTTTGGCCCATACAACGCCTTCTTTGGCTTTCACACTTACCTTTATTGTTAGGAAACTAAAAACCAAATGGTGGAGTCATATAGACTTCTTCCAATCTCCTTGAAAGAATGCATTTTTAACATGAAACTGATTGAGTGGCCACTCATAATTGGCTGCTAAGGATATGGGAAACCTTATGGAGTTCATCTATACTACTAGAGCAAAGGTCTCCTGATAATTTATGCCAAAAGTTTGTGTGTATTCTTTTACAACCAATCTTTCCTTATATCTCTCAATTGAACCATTAGCTTTATGCTTAACTATGAACATCCATCTATATCGAACCAGGGTCTTTCCTTTGGGAAGATCTACTAAGTCCCATGTTTGGTTTTTCTCCAAGGCACCCATCTCTTCCTTCATTATAACTCTCCAATTAGGTTGTGATAATGCCTCTTGTATACTGCAAGGTAAACACACGGAGTCTAAAGAAGAGGAGAAACAACGAAATGAAGTAGACAATGCATGATATGAAACAAAATTAAATATAGGATGTTGGATACATGACCTAATACCTTTTCTAAGTGCAAGTGGAATATCAAGTTCATCAATTAAGAGGGAGGAGAGCTGTCTAAGAAGGTTCTTGGATAAGGGCCTGAGAAGTCTGAACATTTTGAACCTTTGTTGATTTTTTTCTTTTGATGTAAACCTGGAATTCTAATTTCCCCTTTTTACTAATTTCATCAAAATAATAAGAAAGTAGAGGCACATGAAAAGGAACAATAGGCAAATCTTCATCAAAACTCTCCCCCTGAAGAGAAGTCTGTGCCGAAGAGAAAAAAAGGGAATAGATTAAAAAAATGTGACATCCCGAGAAAGAAACCTATTCTTGGAAAGGAAATGATAACACTTATAGCGTTTCTAATTCATAGTATAACCCAAAAATATATTTTTAAGAACTTTAGGATCAAACTTGGTGTGATTAGATTTAGAAACATGAACAAAACAAATATAGCCAAAAAATTTAAGAGGTAAAGAAAACAAAGGAGATGATGAAAGAACCTCAAATGGAGTCATATACGAGAACATGAGTAGGTAATTTATTCATGAGATAAGTAGCTAGCTGTTTAGACAACATCAAACCGAAAACCACCAAAAAGTTTTTGGTACATGCTTAGTAAACATAATAGCATGAGCCATCTAAATTAGACGCTTATTCTTCCTTTTGGCTGCTCCATTTTATTCAGGAGTGTTAAGACACGTAGTTTGGTGAATAATACCAAACTCATCAAGAAAAGAAGTAAGATTCTCCGATATAAATTCTCTCCCATTATCAGAATGCAATATATGGATTTTTGCATTAAATTGAATCACAATCATGTTATGAAATGATTAAAAGGAAACACAAACATCATTCTTATTTTCAATAAATACATCCATGTAGCAAAAGAAAAATCATCCACAAACATAACAAAATATTTAAAGCCAGATAAAGAGACGGTAATGAAGGGTCCCAAGCATGAGAATGTATAACAGAAAAATGAGAGTCACTTATTTTTCTCTCATGCGATTGCTCTTATAATAATAATGGAAATTACATTTCTACCATCATATATGAGAGTTACCCAGAAACACAACATAATATAGATGAATACCCATATATACTAACATGGTTCAGTTAGGATTCCTCGCAAGCCCAAATCTATGAACTTATGCATTCGACTTGTAACCTGGCCTTCCAGGGATCAAGCTGTGGTCCTCAACCTGAGTGTGTTTCATCAGCACTAACCCAACATGGGTGGTTCACATTGGCTTGGGTTGATTGGCTAGGTTGGGTTGGGATTGGTTTACAACCAAAAACAATAAAAAAGGAAGAAGAAGAAGACTAGAAGCCCAAGCCTTTTCGATTCAAAGGGTCATTCTAGCCCTACTGCACTAAACTACATACCTAGTTATGTAAAATCTTAAGCCTACGTATATAATCCAATATGTTGTCTGTTTGTTGGGCTGAAGCTTCATCCCAAGGCCAACCCGTATTTTGGGTTAGTATTTTTCAGCTCAAGTCTAATGCATTCATAAAAAAAAAAAAAAAAGAAGCTCAATTCCAATGTGAGGATCAATATTGTGACCCAACTCAACCTAAAGGTCATGTTAGACTGGTTTGGGTTGAGTCAACTCAAGTTGCATGGCTAGTTATCAAGCCCAACAGCAATGTTGTAGGATGATCACTATCGTCTTTTTTCAAAAAATATGGAAGGGTCCATGTTACTTTAGACACCATGACGTACCTTGACCTCAATCTTCCTCTGAATGCTAAACTCTTCATAAACTTAGGGAAAAAGAAACATAATTTTTTATTAAAATAGGTTGTCCATATCTTCCAGACTTAGTTTTGTTCCGAAACTCTTCTCCTACATTTACAAATATAACCAAGCCCTTCTAACTACTCCTCCAAGATTTCCCTGGCTTGATTCTTGATTCAGTATGTTACTTTGTGGGATAATTGCTCCTTATTTTTATCAATGTTTTTATATCCAAGCAAGAACATGAGGGGTAAATTTGATAGATAATTTGCATTTATATATGATGGGACATCTCATAGAACATGGCACAGAAACATCAATACTGTAACAGAGCTCTTAACCCTTAAAGCCCACACATCATATCATGGAGTTGGGAACCTTGTGGTGCAGATGGCCTAGGGTCTCAAATCTCCTGTGGGTAAGTGGGTTATGGGCCCAACAGTAGACTTAAGATAGAGTCAAGCTAGGTTAGAAACTAGCCAAACATATGGATTGTTCCTAAGGCTGTCAATTGGGCTGGGCTGGGCTAAATCCCGACATGTCCGGCCAGAAAAATAATCGGGCTGGGCTGAGTTTGGGCCCAAAATTTAGGTCCAAAGTTTTATTTGGGCCGAGTTTGGGCAGGCTCAATTTCAGCCCGAGGCTCAGCCCGGCCCAACCCGAACTAGTTAGCAAATTCTTGGCAGAGGCAATCCTGAATTCAGAATTCTTGGTAGAAATTCAAAACTTCGCAGATAGGGTTAGACTTTTCAGAATAGAATGAAACTTTGCAGGTTGATAAAAGTATGATGGAAGCGTAACCCCACCAAATATCAGACCAAACACTGAGGTAAAGCTAATAAAGTATATAAAACTCAGGTCTGCCTTAACAATCTCAGCAGAACAGGATAAAAAACTCAACCAAACAGAGTACAACTGATACAATAACTCTGGTTAGAATAACAGATTGATTGGATTCTGTAAACCAAATAATTAGATGGTAAATCTGTTGGATTAGGGACTACAGGGCTTATTTGGTAAGAACAAAAATCAGAATTTCAGAGATGAAAACCTCAGGGATAATGATGAGAAGCACAGCCCATAAAACCCATTTATCTGATCATCACGTTGAAATCATGTAAGGGTAGGTTGCTGAAATTTGAAGTGTGGGAACACCCTTGCAGCCTTGTAGCAGTGACTTAAACTCTTTTGCAGAATCTATGATGTAGTAGTATGGTTAGTTCTATCAGGGATTAGAACAGCAGCTTGATAATGGTAGTAGAGAAACTTAAATACAGATAAGAATAAAGGAAGATAGAGAAGAACCAGCAGTAGTTCCGAACTACTAAAGGTACCACACTCCAGCTGTGGGTTTTAAAGTGAGAAGTCTAACTTCAAACCCTAGACGTAAGCCCAGCTTAACTCAGAAAATAATCTCCTCATTAAATGATTCAAACCTATTTGGCTCGGCCCTAAAATAGATTACAGTTGAATGTAAAATGTAAATTAGTAACCCTCTCAAGACTTGGCTAAACCCTTCTCACTTTAATGGGTTACTTGCAGCCCACACTTAACCAAACTTTCTAATTTCTGCAACTTGATTTCCAAGACATACGTACTGAAGACTTTCTAAAACTATTCAACTAAGATCCCCCTTTCTCTTCATTCATGCATATGTGAGAATTTCCCCCACAACTCAGCTGTCTTTATATACTGTGAAAAAAAAAGAAGGAAAAAAATACCCCTTCCCTCTCAAAGACATTACATATAAAGGACTTGTAAAATTGCCTGGATTACCCCTGCCTTCTTAGGATACCCAAGCCCAATTGATTGGGCTACTTTTCTGCTTCATTGATCAACCAAGATTGTCCTAGATGTGATCCCGCATTACCTTAAGTTTCAAAATTCCTTAAAACAAAATGTGAGATTCGCTTCTTTATATATCTTCCGACATAAGTGTTACCTTGAAAGATAAGCATAAAATGAGTGATCTCAATTATGAGTTTTATCCTTGAATTTCAAATACTAGTTGAGTTCTATTTTCATGGTATCATCAAAATTCCTGTTTTCTATATAGCTAAGAATGCTCATCATATTTCCAAAGTACCAAATTGCAAAATTTTTGCAAGGTTATTGACTATGATTGATGTTGTTGATTAACTTAACATTTTTATACCATAGTTAACAGAGAAAGAAGTGGGAAGCAAGGCTCAAAAAATCACTGTGAAATGAAAAGCAAGAAACGATTAAGAATCTGTAAGAAGCAGTTAGGAAGCATGCAGGAGGCAATCTAGAAGCCATTATGAAATGAACATGAACCGATTAAGTTGCAATATAAAATTGATTTCAAAGCCACTAGAAAATGGTTATAAAATGACTTGGAAATAAAATTTGTATTTTTGAATCATAAGTTGATGAACTTTTACTGATATGAAGTATATAACTAGGGTCTACAACTAGGAGAAGAAAAAAACGGAAGATTGGTAAAGTCTATGGGTGTTGTACCGGAGACCTGGGTTCAAAACCCGTCTTCACCTATGATTACCTATCAAAAAAAAGTAATTAACTGTACATCTTCAATAAATAGACACTGCAATACAATAAAGTGAATAAAATTATAATTAACCTAAAAATAATATTATACTAGTAACAAAGAGTCATGACATAGAAGTCAAATATGCAAGTTAAAAACCAAGAAAAAAATATTACAAGAGTCATGTGTAGGTAGTAGCTAATAACAAAAACAAATATAAATTTTGTCATGTGTTCTAATTGAAAAAGTTGTAGAATCCATGCTTATCACAAGAAGAGTTTTGAAGGATACAAAGATGGAAAAATGGATAAGCCAACCGCTAACCATTACTTCAGCTATAAAGGTGAAAGAAAAACAATAAGATTGTTATGGTCGCTTCCCTACATCGATTCACCTATTTTCTTCCATCCCACTTCCATAAAACAATTCACCTATCTGTTCTCTCTTGCTTCCTTGAAAACAAGGAAGCCAAATTGAACTTGCTTGCCAAACTTTCTTCTTGGGAAGCGAGTTTCCCTCCTGTGCATAGCTTCCCAGAAACTATGGTTGAAACACCATGGTTTTCAGAAACAAGGAAGTGCTCCAATATATTGTTGAGTTTGCTAACTCTGTAAGAAAGACTGAAATCTTTTCGATGGAATGCATAACAACTTCTAGGTTCAGGATGTTCCATGATTTAAATTTACTTTCTGCTTGCAATATTTCAAACTTGGCATGATTTTGCAGTTCCAAAGAGGAAGAAACCCAGGACAGTACATATAGAAGATGGTGACAACTCTGCAATGATGGCCTGCTCTTCCAAGCCCCCTGTATGCAGGAACAGTGGGGACACTTCAATTGGTTTAATTCCTGCTGTTTCTCCCAAAACTGAAGGGGTCAAGGATCTCCTAGCCACGAAAGCAGAGGTTTCATCCCCAAAGTTAGATAAAAATTCCTTATCCAACAATGGCAGTTATTCCAAACCAGAGTCGTCCTTTCCAGTATCTTCACTTTCACAAACTTCTCTACCTGGAGACATTTCCTTGTCAGAGGACAACCCAAATACCTTAAGTTCTGTAGAGTTGAAAACTCTCATGTCTCTGGAAAAGAACCTTCAAAGCATTGTTGCTCCAACAACAGAAGATAATGGAACTTCAGAAAACTTGCAAGCATCTGTTGATTGGAATGACCATGTAGTGGTGAAGAAATCAAGCCTAACCTGCCAAGATATACGCACTTCCTTGCTATCAGATGTTAAATTGGACCCTCCTAATTTGTATGATATTTTAAGTTTGTTGCTGCTTCGGTGTTTTATTTAGTTGTTCAATTGTTTAGTTACCTAAATTATCTCTGTTTGGTGTCCAGTACATCACCAGTTTCTGCAGCTGCTGAGGGTTCAAGGGTGGTCAAATTTGAAATTGATTTGATGGTGAGCAACTAAAGCATTTCATTTCACTATGCTTAATTTGAGCTTTTATTCAGGTTCGATCCCTTATAATTACTATTTTCCCTGCAGGCTCCTCCTGATATTTCAGGACTTGATCACGATTTGCTTGATGAAGCAGATAAAAGTGCCATACAGGAATCAAGTCACAACCTGGTAGGTAACTTTAGCGCTTGCATTTCAGACCTTTTCTGTTTGAAGATTGTACTTCCTGTCTGAAATGAATTAGTTAAAACATGGTTTACCACTTTAATCTAAAAAAGCCATGCATGCTGGTTTCTGTTAATGGCTTCTTGGACCCCTAACACAGAATTGTCTGCAAAACTGGAATAGAAGAGTCTCAAAAGAGCATTACAACGAGAAGAATGTGCACTGGTTTTAAAATAATAAAAAATAGAATGTTAAGAGTTCGGGTTTATGAAAAAGTTTCTTCAGTTTGGGTTTAGAGAATGAGATTTTGAAGAATTCCTTCTTCTTCTTCTTTTTATTTTATTTTATTCTGTTCTGAGAAGAAAAAGAGTACAGATATGCTAAAAATTATTGGGTTCCACAGGTTTAGAAGAAACAGAGAAATATAAGAAAATAAGAGAATTATAATGAAGACTAATGGAGGATAGACCCGTAGAATTAGCACTTTAATGTTTGATTTCTACCTTCAAGGAATCAGCGTGAAAGTTTTTTTTTTTTCATTATAGGCTTTAGAGTTAAATATTTGAAGAAATCTAAGGATTTAGAAAAAAGAATTTTTTTTTAATTTTAATTTTTATGGTGGATTAGTCAGCACTACTTCAGGTTTATATAATTGGCATTTCAACAGAGATGAATCAGCATTTTAGGACGAGAAATTGTTGTAAAAGGTGAAAAGATCATTCTGTTTAAAAGATAATGATTTAGTCTTTGTCAATATTTGGTTACACTGATGTTCCCAAGCCTAGATTAAGGACGGTTGAATCAGGTTAATAGCCAGCATAAAAGTTTGTAATGCCCTTTTCATGGATCCCAATTTCCAAGATTTTTTCTGGGCATTAGATATGGCCCTAAATAGAGTGGAATTGAGGAAATGGACTCATGAATGTTATTGAATGATTTTAAGGTTAGAAACAAAAGAAGAAGAGAAGAAAAGAAGAGAAAATTATGAATCGTGTGCAAGTTAGGGTTCTCTCTCTCCATACCTAAATATTTATATTATGAAATGTGGCACCATATTGTGGACGATATATGGTATATGTACAAATACATAAAGTCTCCAATGTACCCTCAACAATACATAGACTTCTACACTCCCCCTCAAACTAGGGAATAGATGTCAATCATTCCCAGCTTGCTAACAACCTTACTAAAGCTAAACCCACTTAAACCTTCCGTCAAAATAACTACAAGCTGATATCCTATCTTGACAAAGGGAGTGCAAATATACCCACGCTGGAGCTTTTCCTTTATGAAGTGACGATCCACCTCAATATGTTTTATTTGGCCATGCTGGACCAGGTTATGAGCAATGCTTATCATTGCCTTATTGTCACAATTCATTGTACGACTTTGCTGATGTTAGCATTGGTCTGTGCTCGCTGTTAGATCCCGATCATGCCCTGTGGTTCTGATACCAACTTGAATGTTATTGAATGATTTTAGGGTTAGAAATAAAAGAAGAAGAATATTTATAATAAAGAAAAGAGGAGAGGATAAATTTAGGAATCGTCTGTGTGAGAGTTAGGGTTCTTTTTTCCATACCTAAATATTTATATTATTAAATGTGGTATACCCTATAGTGGACAATATACGGTATATGTACAAATACATAAAGCCCCCAATATACCCTTAACAATTCATAGACATGGACAATTATAATGGACCATAGATTGCTTTTGGTCAAGATAAAAGAAATTCATTGAAGAGGAAAGGAAGGAAAACAAAATAGTTCACTTTGCTAGTGAACATAAATAGTGAAGAAACAACATACCAAAGGAAAAATGAAACAAATAGAATGCCAAAACAAACTCTCATGAAGAAAGGGATCTCCCTTGACCACAACACACCCCACCGGTCAATGTTATCTTTCTTAATTGAACACCAATCATGAATGAAGTTAAATATAGAAATTTGGAGATTATCGAGGTTAGCAACCTTGTTCTTAAAGATTCTCCTATACCTCTCCTTCCACACATTCTAGTAAAGAGCTCTAGGAAGATAATCTCAAAGTACTTCAGGGACTCCCTTTGCATCTGTAATGAAAAGAGAAGGTTGCTAAAACATATGAGGGAAATTTCGTACCACCTCTATATGATCAAGGAAGTGATTCTTTGTTTGCAAAATTTAACTCTCTTCTTTTTAAGTGGTCCATGGTGAGAATTTTATCGAGGATGGAACTCCTAATGAAGACAGCCACTTTAGAAGGGGTTCTGTTACACCATATGCCCTTGTGGGGAAACGGGGAACCAGACATCCTACTCGAAGCGGGACAAAATGGCTTAACTGAGAATTTACCTTTCTTATCTTTGGTCCAAATTCTATTGTCCCTCTTCCTAGAGTTAATGTTGAGAACTCTTAGTTAAGATAGAAGATTCGCTAACTCTTCCACCTCCAAATTGTTTAAGTTCCTATTAAACTTGAGATCGCACATTCCCACTCCAATATTCTTATCGGAAAGAGAAGCAATTTTTCATTTCAATCCACAACTTTGGAATAATGATTTCTAAATGAGACTTTTAACTAGGAGTAGCCTAACCATTTGTCTTCCTAGAGCTAAATCTCTTTGCCGATCCTAAATTAAATCTAATGTGCTTTCTAAACTCCTCTTTTACTTGGACAATAGATTCCTAAGCCATGACTTCTTCAACACTGCTTGGGATCCTTCGAATGCATTCCATATTCTGCCATAACCACTCTCTCCTAGAGACATTCTTTCTACTTCAAAGCACCACAACCATTTGCCTAAGAGAGCTACATTATGCTGTCTTGATTTCTTAATTCTAAAAGGGTTGACAAACTGCATCCCAATCTACCAAATGGAATTTTTTAGCTCCCTTTATGATGTATGATATGTCTAGAAAACCACAAATTGAAAGAAGAAAGGAAGCCAAAATTCAAATTCTGGGTAGCAGTATGAAATGACTAAAATATCACTGGCTATGCATTAGAAAATTTTGCGCTTAGATAGGGTGAATCTTAAATACAAAATGCACCACTTTTCCAAATTTCGTTGAATTTGGAGTTGATTTGGTTTGTGAAATTATGTTCATAAGTTTGTTATTTTTAGGTTTATGGGAAGAAACCAGAAAAGTAGAATAGGAAAAAAAAGAAAATAAAAAATGAGAAAGATAGAGAAAGATAAAAGAGTAAGAAATAAAATCACTTACTCATAAGGGAGGACAGAAGAGAGGGGATACCACACCCCAAGAGGAGAGAGAAC
>JAOXJP010220521.1:0-25641 GCA_025762735.1 Platanus orientalis | reverse complement strand
CTAACCTTCTAGGGTTCAGGTTGGCTCTTCCTAAGCTGAGGGTGTTCAAAGTTTTGCCCTTTAATAACTGTTATACTAACCTTATACCATCACATGACCCGAGTCAAAATTTGGGTGCTGACAAGCATATAAACAACTTATAAAGAACAAAATTAAATGGGGTTAGGCTTACCTCAAGTCAAGAGAGGTTTAGGGTTTGGGACAATTTTCCTTCTTCTTCTTCTTCTTCTTCTTTAGGGTTTCCAATTGCCAACCCTTTGTTACACAAAATTGGGGATATTTATAGCCCCAATGTGAATTGGTGGAGGGTGGGGATTGATCCTAGAGATATCTAGATGAAGGGATAAGATTAGGTTAGCTAGTTTTGAAGTGTAGGGCTAGAATTAATTTGAAATGGATGGTTGAGATTAAGAGACCTGTGTTTAGTGACTTGGACAAGGGAGAGGCTAGGATTAGCTCAGATATTTGAGGTAGAGGGTGAGGATGAGAGTGTGCTTGCTCACTTAGATTGGTGAGGTGGACAAAGGGGTAGATTAGGATGTCATTTAGTAGGGTGTGATAGGTTGCAAATATCAAGGAGAGGCATCAAGATGCCATTTAGGGGGACCTAAAGGGACCACTAGGGATTTGAAATTTAAGACCTAGATCTAAGGGTGAGGGTTAGGGTACACATAGGAATATTCCAATCTAAGGGCTAGCAAATTTAGGCATAAGGTGTGAATGTATTAAATGCCATTAATGGGCTAAGGTTGAAAAGTCTTAACTCATTAATCGGTATTAAATGCTTTTAGGGTTTTCAAACCCTCACTGTGCTGTAAACTCCTGTGAGCTCTCAAGCTCGGAAGTTGGCAAACTCAATGTCTACTTTTAGGGCTGCGGATATTTCGATCACGCTAGACTAATCAGACCCAAATTATGATAAGGGCAAAGGGGTGAAATCAAGGTTTTTTGACCTAAAAATCTCTCAAATGCATTTTGACAAGACAAGATGGTAGAATTGATCCTAAAAATTGTTAGGTGAAATATGGTCCTTTGTCTAGGAGAGCCATAGCCTTTGACTACGCTAAATTACGATGTCTGAGTAGAAAACTAGGTCAAAAACCCTTTTTTAGGCAGTTAAAGAACTTTGGACTAGAGATGCCACTAGTTTTTCTATATATCTATGTCATGGGCCAAGTTTAGGGGATTTGAAGCTTGGGGAGTCCTAGAGCTACAAAAGTTGATAGATTGACTGCTGGATTCCCAGGTAGTTGCTAGAGGATTTTCGAAGTAGGGTTACTTTGAGAGATTAAGTTTCTATAGCTGCCTAAAGGCTGGTGGAATTAAGCTATTGTACATTCTCTGATGCTCAAGTTTATGAAATGATCTTTTGAGGATAAGGTTGAAATTGAGAAAATGGGTCTGACCATACTGCGTTCCAAGTCCGAGAGAATTTTTTAGGGCATTATGCGTGCCAAATACAGACGAAAAGTGTTTTATCTTGGCTTAAGCAAAAATGCTAGTTAGGAATACATGATTTATGTAATCTAGTGCAACTTTGACACTCTAAAGGTCCTGAATTTACTGTGGGGGCCACTAACAGATTGAGTTTCTGAGTTTGGGTGAACTCCCAAGAGTCAGTTGAGCACCTAATTTTTTGAACTGATTTGTTGCACTTTTTAGAGTATTTGAGGAAATCTGAATAGATAAATTTCATGAAAGCCCACATTCCTTAGATATTTTTTTGAAGGCCTTGCGATTCTAGAGAGATGGACACTAACTGATCTTGATTTGGAGGTCTGGAGAACACTATGGCTCCATATGAGCAAAATGTTGCTAAGCAACTTTTTAACCCCTTAGGGAAGTTTTGAGATTTCACAGAGGTTATAGATTTCGAGGTTCTTTTCTCATACCTAAATATTTGAAGCTAAGGTTGATTCTAAGATACAGTGATTGACTTTTTTGGATTCGGAGATCGGATGAATCTTTAAGAACTTTTGTAAAGGTCATTTCTTGGTCAGGGTCATCATGAGTTGAGAAATTAGTTTTTGCCGTTCTCGAACAATATCTACTCTGTGATGAGTTTCTCAAAACTGGGAGACTCAGGGATGCATGGGATCTAAAATTACACCATTTAGATACCGGGAGAAGCTTTAGGGATCCTTTAAGAATCTAGGGGTAAATTCTCTAAGGTGAAAAAGGTAAAATGTTAATTTTTTTCCTAAGTAAAAAAATGTGAAAATGAGAATTCTTCACCTACGATGCTTTATGACAAGAAGGCTTATATAGCCGAGAGAAATTCAGTGATGAGTGGTTGATAGTGACTTCTGGGCTTTTGGAGGCAAAAGGGTAAAATGGTAATTTTTCCACTTATGATGCTTTGCGGGGGAAGACTTACATAGGTGTGAAACATGGTAGATAACATGGATGAAGCTCTCAAATGTGGTTCCTCCAAAGTCCTACTGATGCTTTTGTGGAGGATTAGGGTTTAACCTGAAATGTTGTATTTAGACTGTAATAAGGTGTTCTAACTGATTCATTTATGGCTAAAATATCCAAAAAGACTTCTCTAGGAATGCCTAGCCTCATAGAGTCCAGGTTTGCTCTTCCTAAACCAAGGGTGCTTAGGGTCTTGATGCCTAAATGTTGTTATGCTGTCCTTATTCTATCAACTGACCCGAGTCAAAATTTGGGTGTTGACAATATGCTAGTCTGCCTTGAAGTCTTTTAAACTCAATGATGTTCCATGGTATTGGCATGTCTATTATGGTGGTGATCTTCTTGGGATCTATCTTGATGCCCCTGTGTCAAACGACTAACCTAAGAAAACGTCATGAAGAAACACCAAAAACACATTTAAGGGGATCCATCTTCAGGTTGTAGAGATGTAGCCTTTGGAAAAATCGGTCTAAGTCAGCAATGTGATCTTGTTTGAGTTTAGTTTTGATAACTAAGTCATCGACATAGCATTTAACCGCATCATGTAAGAGGTCCTCGAATATATAGGTCATTGCCCTCTAGTAACTGGCAGCAACATTCTTTAATCCAAAAGCCATGATCTGATAGCAAAATATTCAACTTAGTGTATGGAATGATGTGGCTTCCTTATCTTCTGAGGCCATCTAGATTTGATTATATCCTGAGTGTCCGTCCATGAAAAAGAGGGCTTCATATCTTGTGGTAGCATCCACTAATAGTATGATGAGAGGAAGCAAGAAGTTATCTTTTAGGAAAGCACTATTGAGATCCCTACAATCAATGCACACCCTGATTTGGCCATTCTTCTTTTGTACATGTGTAATATTAGCGAGCCACTTTGGGTATCTGACTTCTCGTATGAATCTAGCCTTGTGAAGCTTATCTGCTTCTACTTCTATTTGATCAACGATGTCATGCATAGACTTCTTTGGATGTTGCTTAATAGGCCGTTGAGAAGGGGGCAATGCACTGCCACATTAGGATGTAACCCTGGCATCTCAAAATAGTTTTATGCAAAAACATCCCGATTTTCTTTAAGAAAGTTGTAGTATTATGCCTGTTCTTTTGGGGAGGGGCGAGGACTAATAAAAGTGGGTCAAGGATCCTCTTTGAAATTGCTAAGTGTGTAATCCTAGAGGGGGGTGAATAGGATTTAATTAGATTTTTAATTCTTTTTACCTAATCTTAATTAGGTGAGTTAGTTAGTGATGTTCAAGTTTAGCTTAACTCACTTAATGTGCTTGGTGTTCAAATGCTAATGATTGCAAGTATAGAAATGTAAAGAACAATTACACAAAGATCACACACCATAACACAAGCATTTATAGTGGTTGGCCACACCAGGGCCTACGTCCACTTTCAACTACTCAATTTTATTAATCAATCTTTTACAATGATTACAAGGTAATGAGCAAGCCTTAATTTACGTGCTTGGTGTTTGCGACAAGCACAACCTTGGTTGTCTCCAAGCCAAGGTCTTACAATTCTTCACACGGTGTCTTCGACCATTGACACAAGGGTAAGGTCTATGTGTACACCTTAAACTACGTGTTTGGTATCTCCAATAAGCATGACCTTGGTTGTCTCTGAGCCAAGGGCTTACAATCCGTCACACAGCGTCTCCGACCGGTGACTCAAGGGATTAATGGTAAATTACCAATATGGTTCTCAATAACCTAATATGGTAAATATGGTCCAAGTATGGGAACAAGGTCCCAATATAATATGGCTATCAAACTAGCCAAATATATCAATATGGTCACCAAGGAAAACTAAGTCCCAATGTAGAGAGTGACTCTCACTAGCCAAATGTACCAATATAATAGTCTCTACTTTTGTACAAGGGGATGTGTGTGAGTGCCTCTAGAGAAGGCAAGTAAACAAGTAGTCACATAACCAAGCAAATGCTTATATAAGTAAATATAAGTGAAGCACAAGAAGGGCAATTTCTCAAGTAAGGGAACCGATGTCCCAATGTAGAGAATGATTCTCAACTAGCCAAATATACCAAGTGTATGTCTCTACTCAATACCAAGAGAGTGTGTGAATGCTTCTAATGAAGGTAAGTATGCAAGTAAATCACACAATTAAGTATGACCTCTAAAATAGGAAAATATAAGTGAGGCTCATAAGGGTTTTATCTCTTGGAATGGTTTTCTAAGGATTCACATGTAAAGTAGTGGTATATATATACAATAAGCAAAAACAAACCACAAACTATCTACAATATAAACAAACTCCAAAATATAGGCAAAAGCTTTACCTCAACCTTTTAGGTTAGGAATTTGTATGCTTGGAGATGTAGGAGTACAGTCCTTGATCTTCCTTCTCTCTTCTCTTACAAAGGAACCCTCCTTTGTGGCCACAAGAGAGAGATAACAACTCTCTTCTTCTCCTTTAGAAGCTTAGAAGCTTGAATGAAAGTGTAGAGAGAGTGGAGTTTGTAGAGCTCTTCCTCTTGCCCAAAAACTTTTTTTCCCTTTGCTAATCCCCTTGAAAACCCTTTTTTAAATCCCTTGAATGCTTAGGTTTAGAAGGGAAAAGTTACATTTTATAGTTGGGAGGAGTATCCATGGCCTTAGGATAGGCATATGGAAAATAAAAAAGCATTTTGGGCCTTTAGATGAACCAAAACAAGGTTCAAATTTTTAAAAAATCATCTTGAATTTTGTGTCAAAATTTTATCAAAAATGCCTTCCAAACCGATTTGGCTTTTTGAAACCGGTTTGGGTTTTGGACAATTTTCTAAAACTCATACCGAAACCGATTTGGCTCTATGAGTTTGGGCCTCGGCTGAGAAAATTTTTGACCAAAACTCGTACCGAAATCGATCGTGCTTTTCGCAATCGATTTGACAAAATTGATTGCAAAAAGCAAAATTGGTTTCTCTGTGATTTCCTGTATTTTTGTATTTGGAAAGAGCTCCTCGAGCTGATCGTTTTGAAGACTTGTGGGTTCCAAAAGGATGTCGGAATCAAAAGATATGGCCATTTTAAGTTGAGATGTCCATATCCACTTCTCAGCTCATTTTCTAATGGGGGTTTTTGAGCAATTTCACCTAGGGTCATACATTGGTCTTAAGGCCTTATTAAGATCAAACCTTGGTCTTTGGGGGTCTCCTAGAGTAGCCACACAATACCCATTTGGTTTTATACCTAATTTACCTTTCAGGCTTGAAGATGGTGACTTGGCTCTTCCTTGGCACTTCTTTTTTGCTCTTCTTAGGTTTTTTGTTTGATATGCCTTGGCTTGTAGCACTTGAACCTCTTCCTTGTCATGGTGATAGTCTCCACACTAGACACTCATAAGCTCACTCATAATACATAATATTCATAGCCTACCACCTAGATTTGGAATAAAATACCTAGACTTAGAATGAAATTGACAAATTACATTATGACTTAACAAGGCACTTGGTGATCGATCAGGGTGTCCTAAACTAAGATCTTTCAGTTGCTTTTTGGGGTCATTCACATGGGCATCTCACCTAGGTCTCGGATCATGTTTGTCACACATGGTTAGGCCTCTTTGGGGCCGAATATACCCTCCTATATGCCTATATGGATGCATGCATATACCTTGGCATGGTTGGGGTTCTCAGGACCCAACTTCATGTCTCGGTCTTCTTGTCTCTAGTCCACTAAACTCTTCAAGATGAGTTAATGTTCTTTGGTGTATTTGGACTCTTATCTAACTTATATACATTGTTTGATCATGGGATTGACAAACTACATACTCATGACTCAACAAAAGCAATGAAATCTACTGTAACACCATTTGCAAAGAAATATTTGGAGGGTGTTTATGAAGTTGCATGATATTTTGATGTATCTCCATCTAGCTTACTTATTTTTGGGTCAAAATTGCTTCATAAGCACATGAAGTAAATTTGTCCAATTATACTTGTTCTTGCCGCCGTTTTGACATTCTTGGACTCCCTTGTTGCCATGCTAAGGCAACAATTGCTTACCGAAATGCTTCACCTTATGAATATGCTGATAAGTGGTTTCACATTGAGACATATCATCAAACTTATAATGAGATCTTGTGCCCCACAGTTGATGAGAGTTAGTGGAAAGTTATCCAGAATTATGTTGTTGTCATTCGACTATGTAGTAGAACCCCCCTTGGTCGACCACGAAACAATAGAATCCATGAAGTAGGAGAGAATAAATCTCACGTGCAATGTCATAATTGTAAACGGCTGGGGCACAATCGTAGGACTTGCAAATATCCACTTAAGTGATGTGTGGTGTTTATTATTATTTAAGAATATTTAGACATGTACAATGCATTTGATACATTATTAGATCATTGCTTTGAATAACTTTTATATTCTTGTTTAGTGTTGGTATAAATGCTTTATTTGATATTCCCTCCTTATGAGTGGAGCCATTTTTAACTTTGTCATTACTGGTCCCCAGCCCCGGATGGGGAAAGGGGAGGGGAAATGATCCTCTTTTAATAGGAATGGTGCTTAATAGCCATGACATCCTACCTATAAAAACACACTTGTAGGGGAAATGATCCTTTTAATGCCTTCAACTTGCCATCTAACTCCTCACTTGTACAGTCATGACTGTGGATTGTACATGACTAAACCATCTCAGTTGATTCCCCTCATCTACTCCCATAAGCAAGTTAAGATTAAGTAATTCCCCTTTGTTGCCTTACACATCACCAGGAGCAGTACTCCCTTTTGTCCTGTTTTTAACAATTGATTGGAAGAAGCTTGATTAGGTTTTCTTGAGTATGCTTCCTTTATGCCTTGTAGAAAAATTGCTTGCCTTGGACACTAGATACATCACTATTCTAATTCTTTTGTCAAAGTATTGTGCTTCTCACACATATAGGAGTAAGAATATTATAAAAATAAAATAAAATCACATCATAATATCATGAGTTAAACTAGTAAAACATTCTGTTAGGAATCAACATCTGCAATAAGCTCCATGGGTATCTAGATGATGTTGTTCTTTCTTTAAATTGTTTTATAATCAGATGAACTTCTAGTTAGATGAATTCCCATCTTGTGGTGGTGTTTAGTGATTTAGAATAGTTTACTTATGACATTAAAAATATGAGCAATGAATTGGTGACTTCTAATCAGGTGTGATATTTTTCTAAATGTCAAGTGGTTTATTTTTCTCTTTAATTTTGTTCTTTATTATTTTCATAATTTTAGGAGTTTGGGCTATAGAAATGATTCGAAGAAGAGGCGATCTCATATGGAAATGGTGATTGTTCAGGCTACACCATGAAATTATGGTTGGTGCTTCTTCTTCACTTATTATTCAATTTTTATTATTTGGATTTTAAAGATTGATTTTCTATCCTTACTTGTTCTTATATTTTGTCGGTATTCCAGACTTTGCTGAAGTGCATAGTTCCATTGGAAGTGTCTCTGATTCAAACAATGAAGGTCATGTGCATATGCTTAAGGAGATGGATCCCAATAATTTTGAAACCGTGAGTTTATTGAACTTTTTTCACATTTATATTGTGTAATGATAGCAAGTTGAATAGATTATCTCATGATTTCAATATATTAAGTTTTAGAAGACAAATAACTGATAGTCTAAACAGTAAAGGATTTGTATAAAACCATGTTAATACCAACAACCACCTAGAAGAAGTTTGTGGGATCAACAATATTGTTTAAAACTTGATGATATAGAGTGAAAGTATTGTCCCCATCCCTAGGAACAATATAGAGCATTCATTTTTCAAACTACTAACTAGTATGAATCTTTGGTTGCTAATTCTTAGTAGGTTACTGTTTGTTTTGGTGCTAAGCCTCTTTTACCAACATAGGCCCTCTTTTGTTGACATCTTCATACTCCCAAGGACTAAGTTGAGTTGTAGATGAGTCCAATCAAATTTGGATCTGTTTAAGTTGCACTCTGTAACTCATCCTCTTTGTGCTTGTTGGGATACTAGAAGAAGCCATTGCCCATTTCTTTTTATTCTTCTTTTTTTATGTTGCAAGAAGCTTGGAGCATGATCCATTTCATGAAGACCATGTGGGGAAGGAATCTAAATTGGTAGCATGAAGAATAATGGCTAAATGAACGTTCAAGGATTTTTGTTCCAAACGATGGTAGGTTTTGAGTTCAAATTTTGCTTCCCCGCATAGTAACTTGATCTTTCTCCTTAATTTATTTGTATGGCATGAATTTTCTTGGATTTGCTAGAGACTAATGGTACAAGGCCTTCTAAGGAATATGGTTTTTAGTGGGCAATTTGATGTAGTTCGTAAAATCATTAGGTCTGAGGGGATTTATGGTATATGTAGAGCCTTTGGATTAATAACAGGTACCCAATCTTAGCATCTGCACTTTGGTGGGGTGCCTATGGTGCTGCTCAACATGCCATTTAGAGGTAAATCTAAATGATTATATAACCCAAAGTATTGTCAAGTAGTTTATTTTTCTCCTTAATTTTTTTTTCATGATTTTAGGGTCATTGCTTTGATGCAATGGTAATGACTTGAGCTAGCAGCACTAGGTAATGACCTTTCTTCTCCATCTCACATGAAATGACTCACTTAAACATGAAGACATGTTATTCATTTGTTTATGGTTCACATAGAATAGAACTGCTTCATATCTTCTAATCTCTGACGGTGAAAGCTTCTTTTATTGAGTTTATAATCAATTGCTTGGGCCAATATTTTGAGAAAATATAATTTAAAATAGCACATTTATACTTAATGTCTTTTACTTATAGATTCATTCTTATACTCTTTTTGAGATATTATTTTATGCACGTGAGCATTATGGCAAGCTCTCATGTGGTACAATTGAAAATTTTGCAAAGTTTACTATGCTTAAAAAATTGAGGCTCTAGTTTGGTCTCTTACCATTTGGTGTTTTTCCTTGTTTGTTGAGAGGTAACTGTTTATGTAAGAGTGATAGGGATTGAACCAACTACAAAAAGAATATTCTTAGGGTTCATACTCAAGCTTTAGGTGGGGCCCACAAGAAGATTTATGATGTGCATTGAAGAGTTCAGCCAAACTGGGAGAACCAAATATACCTTGTAGCTAGATTGATTTTTTCGAAGTCTATTTAGCTTTTTTGAAGTGCTTGTGACTCAAAGAAATCTAAGTTTTAAGGTTTGTTTACTCATGACTTGGATCATGCCAACTTGATGGCATGCCTTCTATTCTTTAGGTATAAAAACCTTCTTTAGGTATAAAAACCTTTGTGCTGCTTTGAAGATTAGAAAGTGGCATACTTATAAATTATGTTACTTTGTCTTAGTGTTTTTTTGGAATCCATTTATTTAACTTTGAATTAAGCCGGAATATATCCGTTTTAATTTTGTTGACATGGTATGGGTCTGGCATGGGGTCACTAGTAGTTGGTGGTGCCATTGCCGTTGTTGTTGCTTATGGAGCTCACATGTTAGATGGTTCTCATCATCATCATCTTCCACATGGGTCCAACCACGGGCATGTAATGAAATTTTATCTTTTATGTCCTTCTCATTGTATGTATTAAAATTTTTAGTTTTTTTGACATATCAAATTTTTTTAAATTGGGTGTTCAAAAGGAAAATTGTACTAAACTAGCTTAATGAAATTTATTAATACATTTTCTATTACAACATCTTATTTGTAATACATCTCATGTCTAAACTCAGGGATGATGAAATTTCATCATTCCCTCTATTGATATCACTTCCTTAATTTGAAATAGCCTTTGCAAATTCTAAATATGTGATTGAAAAATGTGCTTTAGCATAACACATTCTAGAAAAGAAGTCACATCTATGATAATGGACAAGCAAATTTTAATCTAACGATTTCCAAACCTTTCAAAAAAAATTGAAAAATGATGCCATTTTTTTGACATCTAAAACCATTTCTCTCATATCATACTATTTGTTAAGTACAAATTTTAAACATGTATTAACCTAAGGTAAGAGCAACAAAACACGTTAGTCAATTTGACTAACTAAATTGGGGTAAATATGCTTTCTTTTTTAAGAAGTTTAAGAAAATATAATTTTTAACAATTGATTAACTATGTCTTAAATAGATAATTACAAATTAGCATTAAAAACTAAACCAATTCATGTTGGATCTTGCATGTCTTCTCCAACAATGATATATCTTGAGTAATTAGCTACTCATACATTAACGAAGATGATCAAAGCAGCTACACACCTGCATTATCAAAGGAAATAACAATCATATGACGATTTATAGCTTACTAAAGTATAATGTGAAAAAAGTTCACTAAGATATGTAAAATTTTTTTGTAAAAATTGAGTTATCAGATATATTATAGGATTGCCTCTCTAGTGACAATCTTCAGTATGGTTCGTTTTCCAACATATTTCATGTCTTCTCTGTTATTCTATATCTATATGAATATGTGATTATGTAAACAACAAGTATTTATTTCATATAAATAAAAGACTTACAAATAAAATAAATGAAACGACTTACTTGATTGGATGAATATAAAAAGTCAGAATTGAAATTGACCAAGGCTAATGTTTAACACTATGTCCTTAAGACAAACTTCACCCCTCGCAGTTGTGCTTACAAACTTCTTGGACGTCATCCTCCCTGGATACAATGATCTACTATACATAGAAGAAGCACCACAATTTGTGTGTCTAGTGAACCAAACTTGTGTTGTGCTCTCTCCCTTTTACAGACACAACCATGCACGATAATGCCTTAATTTTTTCTGTTAATTACTTTTGGGCCCTCTAAATGCAAGAGGAATAGACATATTTATAGACCATCCATGTCTATTCGGAATAGGCATAGAGACACAACTTATGATATTTGAACAAACACGAAAGCAAAATGATGCAATTGAGTAGCCATATTTATGCATGTTCAGAACAGACAAGGGGTAAAATGGGGTGATTTTTTTTTGTAAAATAAAAAGAGGCAATTTGATAGTCACATTAGTCACAAGGGTGAAAGTGTAAAATGCACTTTGAATAGACACCCCCACAAGTTTAACCATTTATGGGAGAAATAAAAATTGTTATTTTATTTTTCTTATTAACCCAACCTAGCCCGGCTGGGTTCATTTTGCTACGACGCGCACGTATGTGTGTTTGGGCTTAGCCCATGTTGGTTAGGTCCTCCCCTTTCCACAAAACTGTGACGCCCTTTGGGGGCTAAGTTTATATTTAAGACTATTGTATATAAACCCCCAAACTTTTTGGGGCTAACCAAAGTGAGACTGTTCAAGTTTTACACCCTTGAGCCAGTGTTCAACTAGGTACTTTTAGAGAATTTCTCATCCACCCATTAACGGTTTTGAGCAACCAACCATACATCATTATTCTCCTCATTGAGGTGAACATGAACCTACCTCAAATGACTTATGGGTCCCACTTTTATTTTGGCTCAAAGATGACCAACAGTTAGATTTCAGATCTGGGTACAATCCAAACCCAAACCGTTTCTAACATTCTCCTGGAAAAGTCAATAGTATACCACGAGAAGAATAATTCATATATTTAAGCATGAACATTTCACAATCATAGCTATACAAAAAATAATACAATAATTACATATTTTATGTTATAAAAACATGATGTTAATTATATGTTTTATCAATTGTATGCCCATTTGTTTGCTACGGTATATCGTCACAAAAAGTTCATAGCATTGATGATAATTGAAGATTATTGATTCAAAATATGCTAGTATTGATGGAAATTAAAATTTTGCAACATTTAAATTGATGTATATATTAACAATTTTGCAAAATGTCGACTTCTTCATTGTAATTCATCAATCCCAAGCTTAGAGAATCTAACAAAATAATTTGTTGTTCGTTTACAAAAACAATAAAAAGAGACCAATGATGATCTTGATTTGTTGGAAAAAAATCTGTAAAATAAATATAATTTTTTAATAATAATAAACAAATATAATAAAAAATAAGTTAATACATACTATATCACATGTAGAAAGGTCTTAATGGAGACGTGTTGGGTTGATCATTGCATTGATACTATGATTTATTTCAAATAATGAATTAATGATATCGTTGTGAGATTCAATAACCTTCTTCCGATGAAACCATTTACAATAATCTCGTTCTATACCTTAAAGTAACTTCTGCATTTGTGCATATGTTAAATAATTTTATTTCAATATTTTTCAAATATAACAAATATATATTACTACTAAAAATATCATAATTTACTTACAATGTAATAGAAGAAAAAAGTTTACATTTCTTAAATTGACGATGATATTTCATATTTGTTTTGCATTAAATTTGTGTAAGCGTTAATCGCCTATAAAAACATTTAGTCATTTCTAATACTTATTAGAAAAATCAATAACTAAGTATGATTATTTACATCTCCATCCAACCAATTTGTCCCTTCAATAGACTTTATGGTACCAATTGTGAATTTGTCAACTTCATTGATCATTACCTCTTTCCTAATATATGTGATTAAAATTTTTAAAAAAATCAATTAAATAAGAAAAAAAAGTAATACAAGAATGATCAATGAAGAAAATAATTTTATCTGCTTTAATTAAATAAGACTTGACAAATGCCTCTTTGTTTGACATAAGTCGGCGCATCGGTTAATGAAAACTACTATTAATCCCTAAATTAATGCAAACTTAACATGTTGTCGTCACACTAATGATAAAATTTGAATTATAAAAACATTATAATTAGTTATTTAATCTATATTTGTTCTATGTTGATAAATAAATCAATAATATAAGGTAATGTAAGATTTAGAAATATTTCTCAATATTTTATCTTTATAAGAATAATTTAGAAACACCTATAAATATTAAATCATATAAATGAAATATTCCTATAAATAATAAATATTTTCCTTGATAAATTGAAAAGATACAAAATAAAAGTGACATTAAATTAAAAAGATTAATTTATATGTACATCAATAATTTGATCGCTATCTCCCATATGTGCAATGCATTTATTCACATTATTAACCTCATCATCTGATAAATAGGTATCTTATAAGATAACAACGACTTCATTACAAAAATAAAATGAAAGTAAAGAAAAATAAATTGATCTTATTTATATTAAGTTAGTAACAAACAACTTTCTTAAACGGTGAATAGCCTATATCTTTCATGTAATTTCGTAAATATTTCAATAAATTTATCATCTTATGCCTAAGTTCATTGAGCTCTTTAACCTCTGCATCGTACTCATCATTGGATAAATTGACTTCTTATAATAACATTAATTTCATGATGAATATAAAACATATTATTAAAAATTGAGATATAACATATTTACAATACTAAAATTATAAAAGTTATAAAAAAGTCAGTCACTTACTTTCTTAATCCCAAATTTCTTCTCACGTACTGAATTTGTGTCATCGATTGACTGATTTAGAGCTTTTGATTTTAAAGTGCAATGGAAAAATGTTGAATATTCATTCACCAATGTTTTTTGCTCAGATGTTACAGGTAAATCATTAGTAGCATCATTAGATGTACCAATATCTCTCTTAGGGGCAATGTTATTTTTATCCATATCATTGTTTGCACCTTTTAGTAATTGGACTTCTTTCTCTAATAATTTCAACACACTTATTTGTACCCGCATCAAATCTCAAATCTCAAAATACTTCAACATACTTATTTGTACCTGCATCATCTAATAAACATATCTTTTTTTGTAACTTCAATTTTATCTATAAAAAAATGATGCAAGAACCGTCACTTTTTTCATTACAAACTTTTTGAATAATAGGCTGTCTCAACTCAAACTTACTTAAAATAAGCTTTTCATAAACCTATGTATTAGAATAGAACTCATGGATTATCATCTCTTTAACTATTTCTTTTGTTAAGAAGATTTAAACTTAGTTACCATTGTATCACAAATAATTTCTTCATACACTTTATTTTGTTTAGTGGATGTCAAAGAATATTTATTGACACGGAAAAAAGCTCGACTTTAATAAGGAGGGGATAAAGCTGAGAAATGTTCAAAAGCCCATACCTATTTATAATAATGAAAAAATATATATTAATTAAACATAAAATAGAGAAAAATATTAAAATTAATAAAAACTCTACATGTTATCTTATATTCTATAAGATATGTGATTCTGTAAACAACAAATACTTGAAAAATAAATGAATAAAATGACTTTTTTGTGATGATTTGAAATAAAAAAGTTAATTAATCAAGGCTAGTGTTTGACACTAAGTCCTTAAGACATATTTCACCCCTCACACTAGTGCTTACGAACTCTTCGGACGTCTACCTCCCAGGATACAATGATCTAATACACACAGAAGATGCACTACAATCTGTGTGCCAGGTGAATCAAACTTGTGTTGTTCTCTCTTTCTTACACAAAAACTCAACGATGCAATGTATGATGCTAGTATTGAGTTTGGATTTTGAATGCATGAAATGAAGGAGGGATGGTATATTTATAGACTATTCATGCCTATTCGGAACAGGTATAGAGCCACACCTTATGATGTTCGAATAGACACGAAAGCAGAAATGTTGCAATTTAGTAGTCATCTTCATGTTCGTATAGAACAAACAATGGTTAAAAGGGGTGATTTAATAGTCACATTTGTGACTGTTCTGTTAGGAACAATCATGAGAGTAAAATTGTAAAATGCATAATGAATAGACACGCCCCCCAAAGGTTTAATTGTTTATGGGAGAAAGAATAATAATAATAATAATAAAACATTATTTTATTTTTTTCTTATTGACACAACCCGGCCCGATTTGGCGCGCATGTGTGTATTGGTTTGGGCATTGGCTAAGTCGTCCCCCTTCCACAAAACTGTAGTGCGCCTTGGGGCCCAAGTTCATATCTAAGGCTATTCTATATAAAGCTTCAAACTTTTCTGGGTTAACCAATGTGGGACTATTCAAGTTTTACACCCATTAACGGTTTTGAGCAACCAGCTATGTGACGTTATTCTCCTCATTGAGGTGAACAGAAACCCATGTGGACCCACATCAAATGATTTGTGGGTCCCACTTTTATTTTAGCTTAAAGATAGCCAAACAATTAGATTTGAAAATTTAGGCACAATCACAAACCAAAACCGTTTCTAACACTACTTACCTATAAAGCACACACACAACCATTTAAATAGCCATGGTTATTTGTTTTGTTGAACTTTGTAGAAACTTTGAATATTGATTTCATTAGATACTCAAAAATTATTTTCTCCCAAGCCATGTCATTAAATCTCTTGATTTTTACAACCATATCAATATATCGATGGTCTAAAATATAACTACTTTGAGGAACCTAAAATGTGACAAAACAGTATAAAAGTGATAAATTGTAAAATCTTTATTTTCTACTGTAGAATTAATTCTAACAATAATTTTCTCAATGCGTTTTCTTGTTATTACATTCATATTAGAAAAATATTTTTTTGCATGTATTTTCTATACTTAATTCACCTCCTTCATCTCCATTTAGAGAAATTGTAGGATTTTCAAGTTTTACAACTCTTAGGCCTAATACTTTTGTCATTTCATTAATTGTGAACCTAATATGTTTTTCACAAATTTTAAAATATTTTTTCTCTATATTATATCTGTCAACCAAACAACTAATTGTTCAAAAACACTTGTCCACTAATTAGGTAACATTAATATTAGTCTAAAATCAAATTTCAATAATTCTACTTTCTCATGCTCATTTATACCATGAATGAAACGATGAAGGTAAGATGGATAACAACGCACTTTTGTCATTTTATACCTATAAAATACAAAAGCTATGTCAAAACATTAGTTACCTATACAAATTATATTCTTACTTACTATAAAAAAATATTGTTCTCTTAGACATCATCAATTACTAGGTACAAGTCATATGTTTTCACATGTTAATACAAATTCACCACTAAATTAATGACATTTGCATCAAACTACAATTGACTTAAACAATTATAAGCTCGACTCATTATGGATTTCATATATATCAATAATATAATATTTGGCCACAAATTGTTGGATTGTGTAATTTGCATTAGTAAGAATTATATATTCTATGAGTAAAATGAATTTAAATCTTAAACATGACTAAATTTTAGAAAATATAATGTGCTCATCACATGGATCTAAACAAAATTCACATAAAATATAATAACAAAATGGATATTTAAACAACAATAGAACAACATTTCTCTAAAAGAGTTCATTGTCTTAAACATTAATATCAAAAAACTTGCAGAGACGAGAATCACTCCAAATTGAGAGAGAGAGAGAGAGATAAAGGAAGAGAAAGAGGCACTACTCTTAAAATGTTGTCATTTCAAGCACTAATAACATGCTAAAAATTAAGGGTGGCAATTCGTGTTGACAAGTCGGGTTCATGTAATGTCGAGGTAAGGGTATACGACTATATGGCTCAACCTAAACCCAACCCATTTATTAATTGTGTCAAAGTAGCTCGATCCGGTATGACCCAAAACACATTTATAAACAACCCTAACCTGCTTATTTCATGGGTTATGTGGTAACTCATGTTGGCGGGCCAGATTCGTATTATGTCAAGTTAAGGTATTCAATTATACAAGTCAACGCAAACCTGATGGATTGACTTGCGTTGACCAAAAGCATGTTTACAGTCAACCCGAACCCACTAATGGTTTACAGGTTATGTGGTAATTTGTATTGGTGGGTCAAATTTGTGTTGTGTCAAGTTAAGGGTTACGATTATATGAGTCAACCTAAACTCGAACCATTTATTAATTGTCTCAAAGAGGGTCAATCCGCTTTGACCTAAAACACGTTTATAGTCAACCCTAACCCACTAATTTTGTGTTGGGTTCATGTCAGGTTCACGGGTCATGTCAAACATTGCCACCCCTAGTGCAAATCCATTACACTTCCATGGTTGTTAATAAATCTAGATGTCAACACATATATCTTCATGGAAATTGATAAATTTATAGAATTGAGTATAATGGCTCTCCATCAAAGGTAGTTTCAAAACTACACTTGCCACAACATCACCTTGTTGGTTATAGCCACTGAGAGAACTCACATTCTTGTCAGTTCTTTGAGATAAGATTAGAATTTCATTTGGACATCTTATTGCTGCATACAGTTGTGTCCAGCTATAAGTCCCCATCTAAATAGGGGTGTAACTCGGGGAGGTTTCAACCCATGGCAAACTTTAGGGATTGAACAATCATCTCTAGACTGTGTAATTTAAAATTTTAAGCCACCTTTAGCATACAATTTACCAGTTAAAAAGAAAGTTTATATGCTTTTTCTCCTTAATAGCCTAAAATAATAAAATATAAATAAACAAAGCAAAGAAATAATAGAGCAACATTGGATGAAGAAAGGAAGAAACGAACAGGACCTCTTCTCTATCTGGCTTTAAAGAACTAATTTTTAGCGAGTGTAACGATTGGTACTGTTCATATATGTTTTGATAAAGCTTTTGAAAATCAGCTCTATTGACATGTGCCATTCAATATATGCATTTCTTACAATGAAATAAATATTTCTGATCACTTCCATTATTAGTAGAAATTAGTTGATTGTTGAACATATGTATTGAACCTACTAAAATAGAACTTTTGAATTATGGTTTTATCGTGTAAATGGGATACAATTGCATTCTAATTTATCCAAAGATGGAGAGTAAACCATGCAAGGATGAGAGATCAATAACGAAGTAACCTTTATCTCTTGGGTTGAGGGCTTTTGCTGTGAAAATTGGTACTATGGGATGGACGTAGAAGATGAGAATAATAGTACCTATTTGATTTACTCAAAGTTTTTGTATTATAGACCTTCTCTAGTTAATGTTTTGGTGAGAGAGGAATAGAGTTGGAGATTGATTAGAAAAGTTGTGGAAGAGAGAGTGGACAAGGAGGAGAGATATGGAATTGGAGTACAAAGAGGGAACCTAGTGAGAGAAGTTAGATTTGTTGGGCCCAAATGCAACTCAAGGTTATAAAGGGAAACAAAAAAGAAATAGTTAAAAGGATGTCTAATTATTTGTTTACTTTT
The DNA here is from genome assembly GCA_025762735.1 of Platanus orientalis. Taxonomy (NCBI): domain Eukaryota; kingdom Viridiplantae; phylum Streptophyta; class Magnoliopsida; order Proteales; family Platanaceae; genus Platanus; species Platanus orientalis. The sequence continues at coordinate 7,165 of JAOXJP010220521.1, read as the reverse complement.
ATGCCCTTTATAACCTTTTTTAGGAATATTTTAAAATTACATGCCCTTTTTCAAATATTTAAAAATACTTGATTATTTGACAATTTTCCTAGACTTCATGAACGATTCGGGGAAAAAGTATTTAGGTTAATTATAGGCCCATTATTAGCCCAAATTTAAAAAGGTGGTTTAAGTTCAGGCAGCCCAAACTCGGTCAGAAGCTCATGTGATACAACTTAATATTTAATTAAATTTGAATAATATATCTATCAAATAATCCCAAGACCTCAAATCTCAATTAAACCTCAATTAAATCTCAAAATAAAATAAAATAAAAGTTTAATCAAGTTTAATAAAACAAAACCTTTCATAACCTAATCCCTCCACCCTAAAGTTAATAAATAAAAATCTACCAAAAATATAGGGGAGGTCTCTTTCACTCTTACACATCCAAGACATCCCAAGAGGCACCTTAAACGTCTCTCTATCTCTCTCTTTGACGCTCCCATGACTAAGAACACCTAAAGCTCTCTCAGGCCGACTTCACTATCTTTTCTCTTTAGCCACTCTCCCTCCATCTAGTTTTAGGTTAAAGCCCACAAATACATATTCTCTAATAAGAAGGAAGAAAACGCATTCATTTGTGCACATCAACGAGGTAAGATTGTATTCTCCTCCCACCGTCTAATTCTATTTTATTCATGCTTCATTTTTTATGATATCATATTAGCTTTCATGGATTCATATAATGTAGACTATTATGTATTGATTTTTTTATGCATTTAGCTAGCTATTGTGATCATTGGTTTATCCTAACTCTATGTTTCCATTTATCTATTGAGATTTGTGAAAAGTTGACCTGATTCACGATGTTTTTGATTTTATTGTTTTTCTATGGCCATTATTAATGCTCCTCCATTTATTTTTCTATCAATTTATTTGATGAGATTTGAATACTTAGATAAATATTCTTATGCATATGATAAAGAAATGGATATTATCCAATGAATCCCTATATTTTTTTGTGTCTTCAAAAAAAGATAAGATTCAAATTTTCTCTGTTATTTGAAAAAAAAATATTTTCTTTGCTTGAAAGAATATGGACGTTTATTATTTTTCGTGTTGGAATTATTCTTTAATCTGAATCACTGGATTTACTAGCATGGGAATTTCATTCTTGGACCTCACCCATACCGTTGCTATGATCATAAGGCCATGGACAACATTGGGTTCAGCTTGCCCTCATGTCGTCTTCTTTATCCATGAATATTGGAACCCCTGGTAACCAAGTAGTATCTAGACTCTTCCAATATGGCCATGTGCCTATGGTGGAATACCAAGTCAATGTCTAGCTACTTCCCCATTTGTGCCACAACCCAAACATACAAGCATCAAACTCCAAAAAGTCTAGACTGAGTTCTACCTATTCCCCTATTATGGAAATCATATATGCTTGGTCATAGAAAACCAGTGTCATTTATGGACTCATTGATGTGTCAACTAAATACTGGAGCTACCTGCTATATGTGTATGATCAATACAGTCCATTGTTGTTTTCCTTTGAGATTTTGGGGTGTTCTATTTGTTTTCTTAATTGTCATCTTATAGATATATAATTATTTTAATGCATATAATATTTTATTTATTTAATGTTTTTAATTTCATTGCATATCCGTGTGTTATACATTGTGTTGTTGTATAGTTTATAGACCTTCATGTGATAAACACCATTGTCCAAACCAATCTATAAGCCTGGATTTAGGCTTCCCTTAAGTCAACCCAAAATGAGTCCTAATGAGTATACCAAAACCAAACTAAGCATGACCATGTATAATTCATTCCATGTCTAGTCTTCTATGTGTTCAAAGTCAAACAAGTCCTACCAAAACCCAACTGAATACATACCTAGATAGATAAGACCAGCATGGCCTAAAACTAATACTAGCTTACTAAACTTGCCCCAAATTAACCAAGTTAAATCAATCCAAACCTAACCCAAATTGAGTTATACCATACCAAACTGACCTAAACTATACCTAACCAACACCAAATATAAACATTTCAAGTAAACCCGAACTAATCTAATTCAAGTTAAGCCAACTCAAAACACATAAATACAAGCCCACACAAAGATAAAGAAAATAGTAGTCTTGTTTTTTTTCCTTTGCCTCACCAAATTAAATCCAAATGACTTGATTCTTACCTTGTTAGAAAGTTCTATGAGTCAGCTTTCTAATAAGATAAGAATAAAGCATTTCAGAGTTAATTCAGTGAAGCTATCATCAAAACACTACACTAGTGTCAAACTAGAATGATTGTCTATATAGAATTCATATCTTGGTTTTACACTTGTGTGAACAAATTAGACCCAATTAACTTAATCCTTGTCTCATTGAAAAGTATTTCAAGTAGGGTTTCTAATGGGAAAAGAATCAAGCATTTGAGACTTAATTTGGTAGGGTTGTAATCAATATATTGTGTTGGTATCAAACTAGAATGGTTAACTATGTAGAACATATGCCCTAGTTTTACACCAGTGTGACCATGACCAAACTAGCTTCAATTAACTTGATCATGGTCTCATTGGAAATCTCTCTAAGTTGGTTTTTAAATGAGACTAGAATCATCCTATTTGGACTTGAATTGAATTAGTTATGGTCAAAAAACCAATTAAGGGTTAAAAATAGGGTATTCCATTATTTTTGCATTTTTTATTATGTTTAATAGATGACTTGGAAAAAATTAGGGTTAGTTAAGTAATTTTATCCCTAAATACACACTTCAATACTTATTAGTAGGTTAACCATGTTTCACATGCATGATACACCCATGGATAAATGGTATATAAAAAGGAGACGACCATCGATTTGAACCAGTTTAAGTAAGTGATTGTGTAAAAGAGTGAACCTGGGTGCTTAACACGTTCCTTGGTTTGCAACTGAGCCATTTACCCCGAACTTTGAGTTAGCCAGTTTAAGGGGATTCAAGGAATAAAATGTTTTATTAAAAAAAAAACAATGTCTAATCACATTGTAAAAAGGATTATTGGCAGCTTTAAGTCATCATGGATTAAGCCCATGATAAGTGAACTCCCTTTTTCTAAGAGGCTCACCTGTTGTACAAAAATAGAGACCCACATCCACCAATCACACCTAGAAACTGAGAATGTGGTTAAAACCTTAAATTCATCAAATAAACCATGGTTCAATTAATTCAGCTTATGATTTCAGAAGAAAAAAAAAGTGAGAAAAAAGTTTTTTGAATAACATGATCTAAAATTTAAACTGCCATATGTTACTCTTTGTAAAAGGTTGGGTTTGACTGTTTTTATCTCTTCTAGTTCCCATTTCTCAAACTTAAAACAAAATAATATTGAAACCAAGAAAAAAAAATTAGCAAGGAATTAATTTACATTAATGTATTAGATCAAAATCACACATCATTACATATTTACTGAAATAAAAAAGTAATTACATAATCAACATTTCAATGCCATTACTAAGAAGTTCTTGAAGTGTTCTCTTGCCAATTCAATATTCGACACAAAAACAACTACAACAGAAAAATAATAAACAATCAACCAATTATTTTTGCTCTACATTTATGTTACTAAGACCAAGGGGAAAATACTAAGGATCAACAAATTATATTAAGGGAGAAATATTCTTCTTGTTTATCTAGACTTCCATTTTTTAGACAACCAAGGGAAAAATATTAATAATCAATAACATATATTTTCTTAATTTAATCCTTTTACTTTAACTGAATACTTAGATGTAATTTCTATAATTTTGAAGTTTAAATACAATTTTCTTAAAAAAAAAAAAACAATAGGTTAAGGTAAAGTTTAAATGAAACAATTTACCAAGAAAAGATAAAAGAAAAAAAATGTTGGTACTTCTTATTTGTGGTTAGAGGAATCTAGATAAATAAAGAATACGAGAGTTTTTGATTTTCTAATGCTGTTAGTTGTCATTTCCTTAAAAATGATAAAGAAACTCTAAAAATCGAATGATAATAAAAGTGAGTGTCTGATGGAAATTTCCTTAAGGTATAAAGGCTTTTAGATAGGGAGAGACTCCTCTTAGACCTCTACACAAAAAGAAGAATGTTAAAGAGTTGATGAAAAAAATAGAATAATCGTTATTCTTGTAGAAGACAAATATAGCATAAATAGTGAAGAGAGAGAGAGAGAGAGAGAGAGAGAGAGAGAGAGAGAGAGAAGTAGTTAGGCACATACCTGGATAAAAGGTCTCTTACCTTGCCTCACATTGTAGATGAACAAAGAATAGAATGAAGACGAGAGAGTTGTTTCGAGGTATGTCCCCTTTTTTTATATATTTCTTTATGTAAAGGAGCACAAAAATACCCAAAATGATTTCAACTCATCCCATCGTGGAATTAATAAAAATGGGGTATAGATTGATTTCAATTTTCTTCCAATTACCAACTTTGATTATGTAAAATTAGATATACAATCTGAACCAAACACCTCAAATATGCCTAAAATCAATTACGACTTAAAATCAGATTTTATAATATGAATTAAACACCATTTAAGAGTATAAAAACTCCATTAATCCTTTTCCCAACTTTTCTTTTTTAATTATTCTTTTCTCAAACATCCCAAACATTAGAAAACCCTAGTTTTCAGACTAGTCATGTTACCCATATTGGCAAAACACCTAGTCTAACATATGATAAGAAACGTAATAAATCTTAACAAATATGATTAAATAATCTAAAAATTACAATTATAAAATATAATAGCATGATCCTTTAATAGAATAATCAAAGGTTGACATTGTTACATTGAAACTCTTAATAATTGAATGATTTTATAATGATGCTAAACAAGTATTGCCTCATGTTACAACTAAAATATGTTTTTTTGCTAGTTTATTACATATAAGCCAAAAAACTTCTATGAACAAGTATGGAATTATAACATATGTTAATCATTAAATTGTTTACTTTTATGATTTATTTAGTTTTTAAGCTTAGGTATATGTTAATATCATTTATATCATAGTTTTTTCATTATTTATACTTCTTCAAAACTTTTTTATGATTATTCTAACTGGTTGTGTATTTTTATTTTTTTTATTATGTTTAGTAAATCGCAATCAAACCATGCAAACCGATGGCTAAACCTAATTTAATTAAAATTTGTTACCTTATTGATTTACTTTATAGTCCGGTTCTTAAAACTATGATTTTTCTATGATCTACTAACATATTTTAGTTTACAAAAATTGAAAAACCCTTAATCCAATTTAAACAAATAATAAGTGAAAATAATGAAAAACCTGTAAAAAAATTGATTATATATAATACAAGGGATGAAGAAGAAATTATAAATGAAATAAGCAATTTATGAAGGGATAAATTTAACTTAGAGATTGTTACTCATGACTTCGAAACATTACAACTAACATGCTTTTATAAACCTTATGATAACAGTATAAAATTTAAAGCAAAAAATAAAACTCATAAAAATAGATATTGGATCATTTCTCTTCCAATTTAGTCATGAGATATACTTTTAAAAGTTATAGATGAAGTGATATAGTCTTTTATGAAGAATTTAATGTTGATCACCAAATATAAGCCATGCATTAGCTTGGGAGAAATAAAGTTTAAAAACATTTTTTTCTAGATCAAAGTTTATAAAATACCTTTAAAAACTTGGACTAAAGCAATTGACATTGCTTAGCGAATCGAACTAGAGCTTATAGGTTGAAAGATAAAGAAGAATACATTAACAAAGAAGGGTGGTTCCTTAGAATTAATGTGAATCGTAAAATGCATAAATCTATGGGACTACACCCCAATAGTCATGAAAAATCAATGTTGCAACTACCCCTCCTATACGATTTAGGAGATAATAAGCCATGAAAATAATGATTATATTCAAAATTTTGAAGATCGAACAAAAGGCCTCAAGTTAGAACAAAAATGAATAAGAACTAAATATAAAAATCAATTAAGGGAAGACCTTTCATGAAAGAACAACCCTTAAATAACATCATACTCAATTAAGTTTGAGATTGCCACAATTAATTATTAAAAAACATGCATCTTTTGAAAATCATGGTAATCCAATAATTTTAGAAAATTTGAGGAGTTCATACCAAAAAACTAAAGGATGATAACATCAACAATCTAGTCATGACAAGAGTTAACTCACTGCATAGGGGATGATTTGCTCTATAGCACCAAGTTATGAGTTTAATGGTCAGACAAACTCAACAAATGACATAAATCCATCATTGATTGGTGGGTCTGTGTTAGTTTGGCTTAGCCTCATGTTCAAATGATTAAGGAAAAGTGGTCACCGCCTAGCCATGGGGTGCCGTGGGGTAGGAAGAAATTAAACTTGAATGAGTCCTTAACGGGAAACTTGGGACTAGTTAGATATGGGTGTATTATTCATGATGAGGATATCAAAGTGGTGTGGGATGTGAGTGGCCCTTTAGGTTGTTATGACTATAAAGGTTGAATATGTTGCTATTCTTTTAGGGTTACACAAGGTAAAAGGCCCTACGCATTACTGGATGTTTAGCAGATGAGAGTCAATAGTGGTGGTAGTTGAAAATGGTGTTGGTTTTGACTGTGCCCAGATTTTGAAATCTGATTGTTTAGTCATATTTGAGCCAAAATAAAAGTGGCACCCATAAGTCGTTTGAGGTAGGTCCACATAAGTATGTGTTCACCTCAATGAGGAGAATAATGTTATATGGTTGGTTGCTCAAAACTGTAAATGGGTGAATGAGAAATTGTCTCTAAATGCGCCTAGTTGAACACTGGTTAAAGGGTATAAAAAATGAATAGTACCACATTGGTTAGCGCAGAAAAGTTTGGAGGTTTACATACAATAGCCTTAGACATAAACTTGGGCTCAAAGGAACACCATAGATTTGTGGAAGGGGGAGGACCTAGCCAACATGGGCCAAGCCCAACCAAACACACATAAGTGAGGGCTAGGATGGGTTAGGTCAATAAGAAAAATAAAATAATAATCTTTTGTTATTTTTATATTCACAACAATTTTATCTTTTACCCTCGTGACTGTTCCGAATTGAACAATCACAAATGATAATCCATCATCTCCCATACATTTCCAAGCCTCAATTGGGATACCGTCTGGTCCTAATGCTTTTCCTATCTTCATTCTCTTCAAAGC